>PUFA01000320.1:1217500-1294455 GCA_003508835.1 Eonycteris spelaea | reverse complement strand
AAAAAAAAAAAAAAAAAAAAAAAAAAAACCACAGAGTTGTGGAATGTATAAAAAAACAAAGCCCAACCATATGCTGCCTCCATGAGACACATCTCAGCTCCAAAGACAAATATAAACTCAAAGTGAAAGGGTAGAAAATGATATTTCAAGCAAATGGGGAAAGCAGGAGTAGATGAAATAGACTTCAAAATAAAAAAGATAAAGAAAGATATTGTGGGACACTATCATACTGATAAAGGAATCATGCACCAAGAAGACATAACATTTATTAATATCTATGCTCCCAATCAGGTAGCCCTCAAAATATGTAAAGCAATTACTAACAGAACTAAAGGGAGAAATAGACCAAAACACTATCATGTAGAGGACTTAAATACCCCACTGTTGGCTATAGAGATCATCCAAACAGAAAATCAATAAGGAAATAACATCCTTAATGATATATTAGACCATCCAGACATAATTGACATTTACAGAGCCTTCCATTCCAAAACAGCTGCTTATATATTCTTCTCAACTGCACATGGAACATTCTGAAGAATCAACCACTTACTGGGACACAGAATACCTCAACAAATATAAGAGGGTTGAAATCATACCAACAATATTCTCTGATCATAATACTTCAAACTAAGAGTTAAGATGCAAAAAGAAATCAGGAAGAACCAACAAATACATGGAGATTAAACAACATACTACTGAAGAATAACTGGGTCAGAGAAAGAAATAAAATGAGAGATCAAGAGATACATAGAAACAAATGATAGTGACAGTACAACATATCAAAACTTTTTGGACATGGCAAAAGTGGTCAAAAGAGGAAAAGTTCATATCATTACAGGCCTATCTCCAAAAACAAGAATGAGCCAAATAAAAAACTTAACATTTCATCTTAAAAAAATTAGAAGTGGAAGAACAAACGAAGCCTAAAGTTATCAGAAGGAATGAAATAATCAAAATTAGAGCAGAAAATAAATGAAATTGAAAACAAAACAAAACAAAAATGATAGAAAAATAAACGCAAAAAAATGCTGGTCCTTTAAGAAGGTTAATAGAAATTGAAAACCCCCTGGCTAGACTCACTAAAGAAAAAAAAAAAAAAAGAAAGGGTACATATAAACAAATCAGGGATGAAAGAGGAAAAATTACAACTGACACTGCAGAACTAAAAAGGATCAGGCAAGAATACTATGAAAAAGTATATAACACTATATGTAATAACCTAGAAGAAATGGACCAGTACTTAGAAAAATACAACCTTCTTAGATTGAATCAAGAAGAAGTGGAAAATTAAATACACAAATCAGAGTATGGAAATTGAAACAATCATCAAAAACCTATGAAAAAGTATAAGTCCAGGACCAGATGGCTTCACCAGTGAATTCTACCAAACATTCAAAGAAGATTTATACCTCTTCTCCTCAAACTCTTCCAAAAAAATGAAAGAAGAGGCAACATGCCCCAACTCATTTTCTGAGGCCAATATTACTCTGATACCATACCAAAACCTGGTAATGATAACACACAAAAAAAAGAAACTACAGACCAATATCTCTCATAAACATAGATGCAAAATCCTAAGTAAGATACTAGCAAACTGAATATGGCAACATATTTTTAAAAATTATACACCACGATCAAGTGGGCTTCATCCCAGAGGTACAGGTATGGTTCAACATACACAAATCAATTAATATAATATACCACATAACCAAATTTTAAAAGAGAATCATATTATCATATCAATAGATGCAGAAAGAGCATTCGACAAGATACAGCATCCATTTATAACCAAAACATTTAATAAAATCAGTGTAGAAGGAAAGTACCTTAACATAATAAAGACCGTCGATGACAAACCCTCAGCCACTGTCATACTTAATGGTGAAAAACTAAACACCTTCCCTCTAAGATCAAGACCAAGGCAAAGCTGTCCACTGTCACCACTGTATTCAGTATAAGAATCGGTGGTCCTAGCAAGTGTAATCAGAGAAGAGAAAAATATAAAAGGCATCCAAATAGGAAACGAAGAAGGCAAACTGTCACTATTTGCGGATGACACGATTCTCTATATAGAAAACACTAAAGACTCCACAAGAACACTACTAGAAACAATAAGCAAATACAATAAATTTTTCTGGGACAAATTCAATGTTCAAAAATCCATAGTGTTCCTATACTCTAATAATAATGAAGTGTCAGAAAAAGGAATGGAGAAAATAATTCCTTTTGCAATTGCAACAAAAAGAA
This sequence comes from Eonycteris spelaea, assembly GCA_003508835.1. Classification (NCBI taxonomy): domain Eukaryota; kingdom Metazoa; phylum Chordata; class Mammalia; order Chiroptera; family Pteropodidae; genus Eonycteris; species Eonycteris spelaea. Next base: position 1,292,205 of record PUFA01000320.1, on the reverse strand, counting down.
TAAAATACCTAGGAATAAATTTAACAAAAACAAGTGAAGGACCTATATAGTGAAAATTACAATACACTATTAAAAGAAATCGAAGAAGAAACAAAGAAATAGAATGATATTGTGTATTCTTGGATTGGAAGAATCAACATAGTTAAAATAATCATATTACCTAAATCATTATACAGATTTAATGCAATCTCCATCAAAATCCCATCAGCATTTTTTAAAGAAATAGAACAAAAAATCATCAGATTTGTATGAACACACAAAAGAACCTGAATTGCCAAAGCCATCCTGAGAGAAAAAAAGAGGCTGGGCATCCCTCTGCCCTACTTCAAATTATACTACAAAGTGACGGTAATCAAAATGATATGGTATTGGCAGCAAAACAGACACACAAACCTGTAGAACAGAATCAAGAGTCTAGAAGTAAACACATATTTATATTAAGGACCTGAATATAAGACCTGAAACAATAAAATTTATAGAAGAAAACATAGGATATAAACTCAAAGACCTTGGACTTGAGGATTTATGAACTTGACCTCAAAGGCAAGGGAATTAAAAGCTAAAATAAATGAATGAGACTATGTCAAATAAAAAGCTTCATTCATCAAAAGAAATTGTCAAGAAGGTAAGAGAGAAACATTCAAATGGGAAAATATATTTGCAAGCAATCCCTCCTATAAGGGCCCAATATCCAAAATATACAAAGAACTCATACAACTTAAAAAACAAATGATCCAATCAAAAACAGGCAGAGGACCTGAACAGACACTTCTCTTTAGAGGACATACAAATGCCAGAAACATATGAAATGATGCTCAACATTGCTAGCTATTAGGAAATTCAAATCAAAACCATAATGAGATACCCCTCACATGTGTTAGAATAGTTATAATCAACAGGACAAATAATATCAAATGTTGGAGAAAATGCGGAGAAAAAGGAACCCTTATACACTACTGGTGGGACTGCAAATTGGTGCAACCACTATGGAAAATAGTGTGGAGATTCCTCAAAAAAGGAAAGAATCGGTCTACCATGTGATCCCTCTACTGGGTATTTACCCCAAAGTCTTGAAAACCCATATTCAAAAAGATATTTGACACCGATGTTCACAGCAGCATTATTCACAATATGAAAGCAACAGAAATGTCCTACGATAAATGATTGGCTAAAGGAGCAGCGGTACATATATACAAAGGAATATTACTCAGCCATAAGAAGAGATGAAATACTACCATTTGCAAATACATGGATGGATGTTGACATAATCATGCTAAGCAAAATAAGCCAGACAGAAAAAGTAGAAAATTACGTGATATTACTTATATGTGGGATATAAACCTAAAATCAACAAACAGAGATTCATGGACATGGACTATGGCTAGTGGTTATCAGAGGGCTATAGACTAGTGATTACTAGTGGGGTGGGGAAGGCAGAGGTAGACAGGGTAAAGGGGGTCATATATAAGGTTTAGGGGGAGAGTGAAGTGAGTAAAGGAAATCAAATATGGTAGTTTAAAGAAACTGGACTTTGGGTGGTAAACATACAATAGAATATACAGATGTCATATGATAATGTACACCTGAAAATTATATAATTGTATTAACCAATGTTACCCCAGTAAACTTAATTTAAAAAAAAAAAGTCTCCTAACAAATAGAAGTCCTGAACTAAATGGCTTTACAAATGAATTTGGCCAAACATTCAAAGAAGAATTAAGATATATTCTTTTCAAAATATCCAAAAATTCAAGAGGATGGAAGCCTCCAAGCTCAATTTACTAGGTCAACATTGCCCTGATTCCCCAAAAAAAGACAAAGATGTTATCAAAAAAATTATAGGTAATATATCCCTAATGAACATAGAGGCAAAAATTTTTAACAAAATATTAGCAACCAAATTCAGCAGTACTTTTAAAAGGTCATACCTCATAATCGAGTGGTATTTATTCCTGGAATGCAAGTTCGGTTCAATATCTGCAAATCAATTAACGTGATAAACTATATTAACAAATTTAATGATAAAGATGATATGATCATATCTATAGATGCAAAAATATCATCTGACAAAATCCAACATCCATTTATCATAAAACTCTCAGCAGGGAGTAAATAGAAGTACATGCTTCAACGTAATTTAAGCTAGATATGACAAATGCACAGCTAACATTATACTCAATGGAGAAAATTTTAAAAAGTTTTTCCTTAAGATCAAGAGCAAGACAAGGATATCCAATTTCACCACTCTCATTCCTCATAGTATTGGAAGTCCTAGCCACAGCAAATAGACAAGAAAAAGAAATAAAAGACATCCAATTTTTAAAGGAAGAAATATAACTGTCATTATTTGCATGTGAAGTAATACTGTATATAGACAACCCTAAAGATTCCACCATGAAACTTAGAACTGATAAATTAATTCAGTAAAGTAGCAGAATACAAAATTAATACTCAAAAATCAGTTGCATTTTTATACACCAACAATGGACTATCAGAAAGAAAAAATAAGTAAACAATCCCATTTAAAATTGCATCAAAAATAAAATAAAATACCTAGGAATAAATTTAACCAAGGATTAAAAACTTGTACTCAAAAAATTAAAAGACAATGAAGAAACAAATTGAAGAAAATATAAATAAATAGAAGCATATATCATGCTCATGGTTAAGAATTAACTTCATTAAAATGTCCATACTAACCAAAGCATTCTATAGCTTGAATGCAATCCATATCAAAATACCAATGTCAGTTTTCACAGAACTAGACTAAATAATTCTAAAATTTCATGGAGCCACAAAGACCCTGAATAGCCACAAGAATCTTGAGAAAGAAGAACAAAATTGGAAGTATCATATTACCTGATATCAAATTACAAGGGTATAATAATCAAAACAGCATGGAACTGGCATAAAAACAGATATATAGGTCAATGGAACTGATAGATGATTAGATAAAGAAGCTGTGGTACATATATACAATGGAATATTACTCAGCCAAAAGAGAGATGAAATACTGCCATTTGAGACAACATGGATGGACACTGAGATAATCATGCTAAGCAAAATATATTAATGGAACAGTATAGAAAGCCCAGAAGTAAACTCACATCTATATTATCAACTAATCTGTAACAAAAGAGATATAAATATGTAATAGGAGTAAAGACACTTTCTTCAATAAATGATATTAAGAAAATTAGACACACACACAAAAATGAAACTACACTTTCTTATATTATATACGAAAACAAACTCAAAATGGATTAAAGACTTAAATGTAACACTCAAAATCATAAAGCTCCTAGAAAAAGATATAAACAATAAACTATCTGACATTGCTCTTAGTAATATTTTTTATATATATATTTCCTTGGGCACTGGAAACAAGAGCAAAAATTAACAAATGGGACTATATCCAAGTAAAACATTTTTGCACAGCAAAGGAAACCAGAACAAAACAAAAAGACAACCTAATGGTTGGGAGAAGATATTTTCCAATGATACATCTGATAAGGGGTTAATATCAAAAATTTATTAAAAAACTCATACAACTTAACAAAAACAAAAAAAATCCAATTAAAAAATAGTCTGTGTACTTGAATAAACATTTTTCCTAAGAGGACATACAGATGACCAATTGACACATAAAAAGATGCTCATTGTCTCTAATCATCAGAGAAATGCAAATTAAAAATACAATGAGATATCACTTCACACCTGTCAGAATGGCTATCATCAATAAATCAACAAACAAATATTGGCAAGGATGGGAAGAAACTGTTGATGGGATTGCAAATTGATGCAGCCACTATGGAAGACAGTATGGAGGCACTTCAAAATTTTAAAAATAGAACTACCTTCTGACCTAGCAATTTTATTTCTGAGTATTTATGTGAGAAATCCCAAACACTAATTCAAATAGAATGTATGCATCTCAATGTTCATTGCAGTATTATTTATAACAGACAAGGTATAGAAGCCACCTAAATGTCCACCAATTACAATTGTATATAGAAGATGTGATATACATATATATGGAATATTATTAGGCCATAAAAATACTAAAATCTTATCATTTGCTATAACATGGATGGACCTAGAAGGTATTATGCTAAGTGAAATAAGTCAGACAGAGAAAGACAAATACTATGTAATTTCACTTATATGTGAAATCTAACAAAAAAGAAACCTCAAAACAAATCAAGAAATAGAACAAAACGGAAACAGACCCATAGATAAAAAGAACGAGCTGATGGTTATCAAAGGGGTAGTGGGTAGTGGGGTAACGGGAGTGAAAAAAAAGTAATTTAGTTTTACGTACGGCATTCAAGATTTCTTTATTTACCAGTCTTTCCACATGAATTTATAGTGATTTAATTTTTTTAATTCCATTTATGTGAAAGTTTACAGACACAGATAAATCAAGCAAGATATATCCATACTATTCCATGATTTTGATATTGCCGGGAAATTGCTGCTAATGTTGCCCTATCTGACCCTTTTCCTATTTTTTTCTTCCAAACTATCTTCTGAGGAAAGACCTTTTTATTCCAATTATAGAAAGAACATCATTAAAAACATTTAATTATCAAATAGAAGGAAATTAATTTTGTGCATGTCAGGACTCCCACCAACCACTACAATCATTTTTTTAGCACTGAAAAATTATGTTTCTTTCCTTGGTATTTTAAAACTTGAAGGGCCTCTGGGAGTCAATAGTTAAAGATCTGGCCATCAGCCTGTAACAATGGGGCAGGGGCATAATGCTAATGACTTCATGGAACTTAGAGGACAGTGAAGGAAGAGACTATTTAAATTGCTGGCCTCCGCTGTTCCTTAGCAAGCCATTCTAGTCACTGCCTCCAGTGAAGATTAATGATATGTTTTTCTGACCAGACTGCCAGTGATGGGTATGAAATCAACAATAAGAAAGGGCAGACAGCAGCAAGAAGGAGGGAGTGTGGGGATGAGAATCTTAAAAAAGGGGGCGCTATAGAAAACCTAAATGTATATGCATCAAACAGCAGAGCTAAGAACATGTGAAGCAAAAATTATAGAACTATGAAAATAAATAGACAATTTTTTTTTATTATAGTTGGGTACTTTAACACTCCTCTCTCAAAAAATGATAGAATATCTAGACAGAGAATCAGTAAGTGCATAGAATATTTTGGCAACAACAACCAATAGCATAAAATTGACATTTATAGAATATTTCATCTAATAACAACCAAATACACATTCTCTTCAAGTGCTCATAAAACATTTATAGGATATACCATATTCTGGACCATAAGCCAAACTTTAACAAATTTCAAAGAATTATAATATACAGATTATGTAATCTGACCACATGGAAATTAAACTAGAAGTTAATTAAAGAAAGATAACAGGAACACATTTAAATACATGGAAACTAAACAACACACTTATAAATATAGCATGGATCAAAAGCAAATATTAATTATGTGTGTTAATATCTCTTTATCATTTCTGTGTATTTTGAGCAAGGAATCAGAGTGGAGAGGAGTGGAGAGTGGATTTCAGCTTCTGTTCATCCCTACCTAGCTGGGAATCACCAGGACCCCCTATTGGTTAACTTTCCTGCTCACCTTACTTCTTTCATGCACCTAGCACTTTTTACTGCCTGACTACACATTTTCGTGTTATTAAAGTAGAGACATAAAATCCAGTGGAAGCTTACTTGCTCAGATATATCTAATACTGTGCTATACCTGGGCAGGCATTTGGAGACAGACTCTTCCTGTCCTATGACACAGTCCTCAGAGACCTAGAGCACTCTTCATTCAGTCCCAAGTGAGTTTCTTTGAAGCCCAAAATAAAAATCTGTAATAATATTTCAAATTCTTATTTCACAACTTTTATTTTAAGCTTATTCATATGTATTCTGAAGAAATATAATAAATTAACCACCCTGAGGAGATACACATCTGGAAGTCTGGTATTTCACTCCCTCTGTATTCTGGCTCAGCAATTGTGTGGTGGTTCATTTTCTGTGTCAACTTCATTGGGCCAAAATACCCAGATGGTCTAACATGTCAGATGTTGTTGGGAGGGTGTTTTTTAGATAAGATTAATATTTAAATCAGTAGACTTTAAGTAAAGCAGATCATCCTCTATAATGTGAATGGGCCCTATTCAATCAGTTGAAGGCTTTCAGAGAGAAGAGACTGACCTTCCTCAAGTAAGAAAGAATTGTTCCAGCACACTGGCTTTGGACTCGAGATACAACATCGATTTCTTCCTTGGGTCTCCAGCCTGTTGGCCCATCCCATCAGATTTTGGATTTGCCAGCCTCCACTATACTGTGAGCTTTCCCCCCACCCCCGCCTCTCTCTCTCTCTCTCTCTCTCTCTCTCTCTCTCTCTCTCTCTCTCTCTCCCTCTATTAATTGGTGGGAACTAGAATAGTCTGATATTGGCCCCAAACCCCTGTTTAACAAGGTTATTTTCCACTGTTACATACTCCTATAGCTGATTCATGCCCACATGAGCCCATAAGCATAGAGAATAGCACAGGGACAGGATCCCTCTTCACTAAGACATTGGCCATAGGGCATGCAGACCATTCATGTTTGGCCTGATAACCTCTTTTTTATAATTGCACTGTGTGGCCCCAGTAGTGTGTGTCCTGGCTTCATAGTGTAAATTATGAATTAATGACTGATAATGACAGTGTATTCAGCATCTACAATATGCTGACCACTTTTATGCTTGTTTTTTTTTTATTTCATTATCACAACTACCTAGCAAGGTAAGTCACTCATCATTTCTCAGATGTGCAAACTGTCTCAAAGAAGTTAGGCAGCTTCTCAAGGATTGCATAATTATTCTGTGAAATCACAGACACAGGTCAATAATCTTCCCTCTTCATTGTATATTTCGTGATTTTTGTTACTATTTGAAGCTTCGTGTTAAAAAGATTGTAATAGCAGACTTGGCTTTAAGGAAATAGAAAAGTATACCTTTTATGATGGGCAGATTCATGGCTATTTGATGGGAAGAAAGCATAGACACCAGCTTCTTGGCTTCAGGGAATCTCATTTCATAGATAAGAATCCCTGGACTTTTGTGCATTAGAAGCTCCATTTTCCATCCTGTTTTGGCTATTTTAAGATGAAAATAATTAAGAGAAAAGGGAAGGACTTGCTTTTTTGAGAGGGAGAGAGAAAAAGACTTTGATCCCTTTTTCTCGAGATATATATATATATATATATATATATATATATATGCATATACATATATATTTTTTAACTTTGATAATTGTTTTAGATTTACAGAAAAGTCACTAAGAAAGTACAGAGTTCCCATTTTCACCACACCCAGTTTCCCTTCTTATTAAGAAAGTAATTTAGTATGGTATGTTTGGCATAATTAATGAGCCAATATTAATACATTAATAATAATTAAAATCCACAATTTACTTCAGTTTTCTCAGTTTTAACCTATTGTTATTTTGCTGCTTCAAGATCCCATCCAGGATCACACATTACATTTATTTGAAATGTCTCTTTAAGTTCCTCTTGGCTGTGACAAGTTCTCAAACTTTACCTGGTTTTGGTAACTTTGACATTGTTGAGGTGTGATAGTCAGATATTTTGTGTAATGTCCCTCAGTTGGGATTTGTCTGATGCTTTTCTCATGATTAGTTAGCAAGCATTGTAAGTTTTTGAGATTAAGACCGTACAGTACCATTTTCACTGTATCACATCAAGAGTACATACTATTAACATAATGTATCACTGTTGAGGTTAACCTTGATCACCTGGCTATTTATTAATTGAGTTGTTGGTTTTCTTATGTTAAGTTTTTAAGAGTTCTTTTGTATAGTGTGAATTTTAAGTCCTGTATCAGATGTGTTTGCTTGTATTTTCATTTCAGTGCCTCTTTTTTAAAAAAATATTTTTTTATTTTTCAACTATAGTTGGCATACATTATTATCAGTTTCAGTTGTACAATATAGTGATTAGACAACTATATAACTCATGGAATGATAACCCCAATAAATCTAGTACCCCTCTGATATCATACATAGTTATTACAATATTGTTGACTATATTCCTTATACCATACTTTGTATCTCCATGACTATTTCATAACTACCAATTTTTATTTCTTAATTCCCTCACCCTTTTTTTACAGACCCCCAAACATCCCTCCCATCTGGTAACCCTCAAAATGCTCTCTATATCTACAAGTTTCTGAGGGGTTTTTTTTGGTATGGTTATTTTTGTTCTTAAATTAAACATGTATGTGAAATCATATGGCATTGTCTTTCTTTATCTAACTTCACTCAGCACAATCATGAAATATTAGATCCCTTTACTCTCAGTCTCTGTGTGACTTTTAATCTGAAGTGAGCCTCTTGTAGAAAGCATATGTAAGGGTCTTATTTTTGTTATCCATTCAGCCATCATATTTTTTTAATTGAAGCACTTGTGTTTTTATTTGAAGTACTTATGGATAGATATGTAGATATTGCCATTCTTTATTCATATTTTTGATACGTATTTTTTTCTTTTCTTAAAGAAGTCCCTCTAACATTTCCTGTAATATTTGCTTGGTGGTGATGACCTCCTTTAGTTTTTTTGTTTGGGAAGCTCTTTACCTCATATTCAATTCTAAATGGTAGTTTTTGCTGGGTAGAGTAATCTTGGTTGTAGACTCTTGCTTTTTCATCACTTTGAATATTTCTTGCCAGTCCTCTCTGGTCTGCAAAATTTCTCTTGAGAAATCAGCTGACAGTCTTATGAGAGATCCCTTGTAGGTAACAAAACTGTTTTTCTCTTGCTGCTTTTAAGATTTTCTCTTTGTCATTAAACTTTGGCATTTTAATTAGGATGTGGGGTTTTGGGTTTCATCTTGTTTGGGATTCTCTGAGATTCTTGGGGTTGTATGTCTATTTCTTCACCAGGTTTTTTTTGCCATTGTTCATTGAAATAGGTTTTCAATTCCTTGCTCTCTTTCTTCTCCTTCTGCTATTCCTATGATGTGAACATTGGTTATGCTTGATATTGCCTCAGAGGTTCCTTGAACTATTTTCTTTTTTGGATTTTATCTTGTTGCAGTTGTGACTGGGTGTCCTCTGCTACCCTATCCTCTAAATCACTGATTTAATCCTCCACTTTATTAATCTAAAGTACTCTTCATTTCAGATATTGTAGTCTTCATTTTCTGTCTGGTTCCTTGTGATGTTTCCCATGTTTCATTTTTATGTTTTCTGTCTTGTTAATGTTCTCACTGAGTTAATCTATTCTTCCCCTGTATTCACTGAGCATCCAGTGTTTTTGAAACTCTGATCTGGTAGATTACTTGTCTCTATTTTGTTGAGTTCTTTTCCTGGAGCTTTGCTCTGTTCTTTTCGTTTGGGACATGTTTCTTTGTCTTCCCATTTCAGCTGCCTGCTTGTGTCTGTTTCTATGTATTAGGTAGGGCTGCTGTGTCTCTTTGTCTCAGTAGAATGGCCTTATGAAGTAGGTGTGCTGTGGGTCCCAGTGGCACAGTCTTTCCAGTCACCTGAGCCCGGTATTCCAGGTATGTCCCTTGTGTGGGTTGTGTGTGCCCTCCTGTTGTAGTTGAGCTTTGGTTGTTGTTTGCTGGCCAGTGAGAAGGATTGACCTTTGGACTATTTTGATTTGTGATGACTGGCTGTGACAAGTGTAGGAGCTGTTGTGCAGGGGCTGACACTACAGAGCAGGATTCGCTTTAGCAGGGCTCTAGTACCTGCCCTGTCTGACTTTTGGGTGTGTTATCCTCGGATGGAACCCTATGTGGTACTCTGGCTCAGGTGGAAACTGGCCCCAGGCATGTAGGCCAAGGCCTTCTGAAAGGGGACCTGCTGCAGGCCAAGTTCAGCTGCAGCTTGTCTCTGCCTAAGGTTAGCTAGCATAAAGATACCAAACAATCTGCAGATGGCCACCACCCATGCTGGGCTTAGAGTGCCTCAAGAGGCCAAGCTGCAGACTGAGACTGGCTACCCCTCGTGCCGAACTTGGGGCTGCTCAACAAGAGGTATGGGACCATCTAACTTCCTTGTGTAGGTTTTATGAACCTCTGAGAGATTTTAAAAACTCCACAGCATAAGCCAAGACAGGCTATTTATATGGAAAATTCACCAGAAGGGCTTAGGTGGGCCCTACAGTCCTCCCTGGTCATCTGAGCGAGGTCACCTGAACAAGGTGTTCAAGGTGTTTTACTTGTGTAGGTTTGGTGTACCCTCTTGTTTATAGTTGAGCCTTGGTGGCTGTTTGCATATTGATGAGAGGAACTGACCCTTGGGCTTATTGGTTATGAGGGTTGGCCAGTAAGAGCTGACTCTACAGATCAGGATTCACTTTCTCAGGGTTCTGGTGCAGTCCATTCTGCCCTCCAATTGTACACTCCTCAGATGAAGCCCTGGGTTATGCTCCAGCTCCAGTGCTTATTGAAACAAGCCATTAGGTGTGCCAGCCCAAGGGCCTTCTGGGAGAGGTCCAGCTGCCAGCCAAGTTCAGCCACACTATTTGTACTTCTGGACCATCTGGTAAGAGTCATCACACAATCCATATGGCTGCCACCTGTGCTGGGCTTAAGGTGCCTCAAGAGGCCAAGCCTGGAATCACAACCAGCTGCTACTAGTATGGGGTAGGTATGGTGTTGCTCAGCAAGACTTATTGGGCACACCAAGGCCAGATACTGCTTCTTTGGGTTTTGTGAGACTTTGAGAGATTTTAGGAAAGTCCACAGCAAGAACCAAGACAGGCTATTTGTATAGAATAAACAAAAGAGGCAGCTTGAGTGGGCCCACAAGTTGGGAGAGGCAAAGTCTCAAGGCAGAGTAACCTGTGTTATTCAGAATTGATGGAGACTCATATATGGCAGCTCCTTGCATCTGCAGGCTGGAAGGTGGAAGGGATCAAACAAACAATGGATACTGTCCACACTTCTGTCCAGCAGAAAGCTACCTCTCCAGCCCTTGTCCTTGAAGCCTGACAACTCAGTGTCTCCCCATCTATCCCTGGCATTTCTGAGCAGCTGCCCAGTGCTGGAGGTAAGAGAGAGTGAGTTAGTCAGTGAGTAAGTCTAGGTATAGGCCCTTTAAGAGAATATCTGCAATTCCTCAGCCCTTTGTCTCACTCAGCCACAATCTCCACTGGTTTGCACAGCCAAAGATTGTGGGGACTTCTTTTCCAGACACTGGAAGCCTGGGGTGGAGAGCATAGTGTGGGGCTGGGACTCCTTGCTCCTCAGCAGGAGGAGGTTGCTCTACAGTAAAAATAACCCTCCCAATTTTTGGCTGCTACAGGGTGGTTGTGAGACTGGGGTGTTTCATGTCTCCATCACTCTTACCAGTCTCAAGGTGACCACTTATGTATGTTTCCAGCTGTAGAACTTCCATTCAGCAACCCAGAGATGATCTGCAGTTTTGTTATAATTTTGGTGTGGTTGTGAGAAGAGGCATGCACAACATCTACCTTCTACTACATCTTGACCAGTACTTCCATTTAATTGTCTCTTAACAGTATCTCTCATAGAGCAAACATTTTTACTTTTGTTAAAGTCCAGCTTATTTTTTTTTCTTTCATGGATCATGCTTTAAGTGTTGTATCTAAGAACTCATTACTAACCTTAAGATTATGTTGATTCTCTCCTGTGTTTTCTTCTAGAATTTTTATAGTTTTGTATTTACATTTATGTCTGTGGTTCATTTTAAATTAATTTTGTGTTTAAGATAGTGACTAAGATTATTATTTTCATATTTTTTGCATATGGACATTTAATTTTTTAACTCTATTTGTTGAAAAGACTATCCTCTCTCTACTGAATTGCCTTTATGCCTTTGTAAAAAATAAGTAGGCTATATGTACATGGGCCTATTTTGGGCTCTCTGTTATGTTTCATTGACTAATGTACTTCTTCACCAATACTCACTGTCTTGATTACTGTAGCTTCATTATAAATTTTTAAGTCATGTAGTGTGAGTCCTACAACTTTGATATTCTTATCCAGTCCTGAGTTGTATATTCTAGGTTTTTTGTATTTACAATATAAACGTTAGAATTAGTTTGTTGATATCTTCGAAATAGCTTCTTGGAGTTTGATTGAGATTATAATGAATTGATATATCAAGTTGGAAGGAATTGATATCTTATCAATATTGAGCCTTCCAATTCATGAACATAAAATATCTCTCCATTTATTTTATCTTCTTTTTTTATTCACCAGTATTTTTTTTACCCATATTGATTTCATATTTATATTTATATTTAAGTATTATTTTGGGGATGCTATTTAAGAGATATTATTTTTAATTTTTTAAATTTCAATTGGTTCATTGATGGCTCAGAGAGAAAGTAATTGATTTTGTATATTGATCTTGTGTTCTATGACCTTGTTATATTCACTTATTAGTTCCAGGAGATACTTTGGGTTTTCTACATTGATAGTGATGTCATCTGTGGAAAAACATTGGTTTATATCTTCTTTTTCAATCTGTATACCCTTCTTTCTCCCACCCTTCTCTCCTCCTCTTCCTTCTCTCCCTCCTCCCTCTCCCTCCTCTTCTCTCCTCTCTCCTCCCCTCTCCTCCTCTTCTCTATCCTCCTCCTTCTCCTCCTCATTCTTCTCTCTCCCTGTTCCCTTCCTCCCTCTCTTCCCTTTGTGTTATTACAAGAGCTAGGACTTCCAATACAATGTTCAATAGTAGTAGTGAGATCTATCCTCAGTCTTGGGGGTGGGAAACATCTATCATCTCATCATTAGGGAGAATGTTGGCTGTAGTTATTTTCATGTGGATATACTTTATTGTATTGAGGAATTTCTTCTATGTCTAGTTTTCTTACAGTTTTTTTGTTGTTGTTGTTTTATCATGCATGAGTATAGGATTTTTCTGTTACTGTGCCATTTGAGATGATTATATAGTTTTTCTTCTTTAGATAGTTGATGTGATAGAGTATATTAAGTGATTTTTAAATGTTGAACCAGCCTTGCATTTCTGAAATAAATTTCACTTGGTTGTGTTGTATAACCTTTATATATGGTTGGATTTAATTTACTAATGATTTTTTGAGGATATTTGATTTTATTTTCAAAATAAATTAGATATGTTGATTTGTAGTTTTCTTTTTATCATGTCATAATCTGATTCATTTTTAGGGCAATACTGGCCTTATAGATGACTTAGGAATTGTCCTCTCTTCTTCTAGTATCTGGAAGAGATTGTGGAAGATTAATATTATTATTTCCATAAATTTGCTGGTAAGAATTTACCAGTGAAAACATGCCTTACACCTGCTTTTTTTTGAAATGTTATTCATAATAGACTCAAATTGTTTAATAGGTATAAGGCATTCATTATCTATTTCTCCTTGAGTGAGTTTGTCTTTGGGGGAATTGATGTATCACTTTGCTATACATTTTAGCTTTTCTTCCCCTGCACCCTATTCCTTTCACTGGATGTAGCACTTGCAATCTGTGGTCCTTGAAGCTTACTCCTATGGACTGTGCTTCCTCCTTTAAATGATATAAAAAAGTTGGAGAAGGCTGAGTGGGTTCTTTTCCCAGCTTAAATAAGGCTCTGGATTTATCTCTTCTGCTGGATAATAGATCTTTGTTATGAAGAAAGCTCTGGACATATTTCACAATGATTATTTTTCACTTCCCTGCCAGAGCCAGGAGGTAATTCTCCTAGAATTTTAAGCAGTAGAATTTGGTGGCATCTTTATATATAAAATCTACAAAAGTATAGGGTCCTCCTCAAGATTTTGGCCCTTGGGAATTTCTCTCTCTCATGTTAGTCCATACTCTGTCTCGTCATTTATAAAAATTACCATTTAAGTATTCCTACCACTTTATGATTCCAATGGCCTATGTTCCATTTAGTTAAGCAGATCTCAGCTGTCTCTCTGGAGGCCATCCATCTCTCCACATTTTGGGGTGACTGTTTGTTTTGTAACTTTGGTTCTTTGATGGCCCTAGAAAAGTTATTGATTTTCATGTTATTCAACTTTTTCTTGCTAAAAGGACAGGCTGTTTTCAAAGCAAGCTCTTCACATGTTTAGACTTTAACTATATAAGTCCCCAGACCTATTTTGAAATAAAATTCTTGGGATCTTGCAGAACTTGGTGTCTTTTCCTTGGCAAAAGCTGAGATCCAGGATGGAAGTTGCAGCTGGAAGCCTGGGAACCAACACTCTGAGAACAAGCTAGTTCTGCTTACCTTATACACCAGGCCATGAGCTGTATTTTGATACCTACCTGTCTGGTTTGTATCTGTTAAGCATTTATTACATGACCAAAACATCTGGATCTTCTAGTCCTCAAAAGTAGTGTTCAAAAAAGCTCAGAAGTATCAAAAAGCGGCCCAAATCCAGTAAAGCCTCAGTCTGCATACCTCTGCCTTGAGGTTCAGATCCCTTAGCATTCCCCCTCACTACTGCTCATCTTGGCAAAGATTAGAGCTCTGAACATGTCTGTCTTTACCATTAGCACTCTGCTCTGGGCCTTACTTTAAAAAAGTGGAGGGCAATATTTACCTTTGTGTCATGGGGAGGCAAAACTCAAATAACTCCTCTGAGGAAAAGGAGACACCAACAGTGCAGAGGCCCTGACCATCACTGACTATGTGACCACAAAGAAAGAGGAAACTCTTCTCTGAGCACTCATCCCTTGGGCCTTCTTACCCTATGCCTTCACCTAGACAAGATCCTCCCTCTGATAGTTTACACCCATCTATTCCATTCAGTCATTTGTGCATCAAATATTTATTGAGTACAGCTATATGCCCATCACCAGAGGATGAGTAGATGAACAGACAGACACTGTTCTTAGCCTAGAGGAACTAATGATGCAGAGGAGTCAGGTAGTAGAGACATAATTGCAATAAAAAGTAAGAAAATTTTCAAGATGCCATAGGAACAAATGGCCCAGGAAAGCTCCTTGGTTTATTGATATTTTCAGATAAGTGTTGAAGGATGAGAAGAAACTGGATTTGTGAAAGAGGTGAAAGAAATGTCCTGTGCATAGAGGAAGAATGTGCAAAGTTTTGAAAGTAAGAGAGAGTTTGGCTTTTCCAAGAAACTGAAAGTCATTGAGCCAGACTAAGGTACGCAATGCAGGGGAGAGATGGAAGATCAGAGGGATCAGTCCAAGCCAGAGCACTCAGGAGCCACTTAAACTTCACTAATGATTTAGAGATTTTATTCTGTTTAACAGGGGCTTCTGAAGAGTTTAAGCAGTATAATAGCATGCTCAGATGGTGTTTCTGAAGGATCACATCATTGAGGGGAATAGATTGCAAAGTGGGAACCAGGGAGGCCAGTTAAGAGGTCTAGTTGTTCAGCTGGCAGTGAAGACAACATATGAGAGTGGTGCTGGGGTTTGGAGAAAGCGAGGGTTCAAGGGACACTCATCATCCCAGTTCCTCCTCATAGCTCATTTCCTCATTCATGTATACAAAAGCCTCTGCCTGGCACTCTGTCTACCTCTTCCCTTGGTTATGCTTCACTTCCCATTATCCTACTTCGGTTCATTTTATAGCACTAAGCAGAACCTGGCATTATGTCATATTAATCATTTCATGTCAACATTTCATTACATTTCCTGCAACACTTGTTTACTCAATGGACTACATTTGTTAGATTACAACTAATAAAAGTTTAATTTTCTCCTACTGGCCCTTCAACACAACACATCTCTGTTCCTTAACAGCCACTGGCATCTCAGGCTCTATAACTTTCTGGTGACTTTCAAAAAAGAAAAAATTGGTCCAGTTTAAGTTGAAAATTGAAACAGAAGCTTAAAGCCTCACCCGACCCCCATTCCCAGGCTTACCTGTGAGTTGAGGATTCAGCAGTACAGAGTGAACTTGACATCTGTCTAATCCTTTTGTCCCATCTCCTCCTTGCCCCTACTCCATTCTAGTTCCTTCAAGTCTGGGGTAGGTGAGAGGGATCGGAAGAAAAAAGATGAAGGGCTTTTTGACTTGGCTTTCCTCTGGATACTTCTCTGTTGTCAAAGTCTTTGGTCATAATATGTGTCCTTGTCTTTTGTGGGGCTCATGAACAGGTTCTTTGGGAACTCTTGGCAGAACCCTTTTTATTTCCATGATGTGAAGCTGAGCCTTACCTTCTCTCTCCACTTCATTCACTCAACTTGACCACATTGACTTCTTAGTATTTTTCACACAGCAAGCTGATATCTGATATCCCTTTCTCTGTAATGTCCCCTTTTGAGAGAATACTTGACCTTCAACATTGCTAACAAGAACATCCCCAACAGTCCACTTCTATCATGGAGCTCTATTATTCTTTATGACACTAAGTTGATTCGATGTGTAATAGGTTTCTGGTTTCTTGGTTATCATCATTTTCCCCCTAGAATATCAGGTTGTGCAGACAGAGACCCACCCTTTGCTCACTTCTGGGTCATGTTGGCCTTTGAGTGTGGAATGGTGGCATGGGCATATTTTGTTAGCCCCACTGTTTTACTTCTACAAAAGCAGTTGTGCTCAGTGTGTGCTGACCTTGGCATCCCAAGGGATGTTGCTTCCCTGTCTTATGGATTTCTGTTTTACCCTATTCCTGCCTTGTGTGTATAAATAGTGCATTAGTCCTCACATTCTGTTAGATATAGCACTCCGTGGCCATCAGGAAGACATTTGTCTCGACGTCTATTCTCTCATTCACACATCAGCAAACTTCAGCAAGCAGCATGCTGGGTGCTGCCTTCTTAGAGCTTACAGTCTGTGGAGAGAGGAAATATTACAGGGTTAACTAGGAAATATTTATATGAGTTTCCTTTTTTCTTTAATTTGACACATCTCTGGCATTAGAAAATTCTTGGTGAGTTTCCTTTGCAAGTACATCAAAGGCTTACCTGCTCCTGGTTAAAACTAGGTGCCACAAATTTTGCCCTACTACCAAAATAGCCCAGAACTGGATGCACTCCACAAAGACAGAACCTGGAAGCTGATATGACTCCTGGACCATTCTGAGATGCTTCTGGTTGGTCATGACTTGATTCTTGACTCTTTCTAAATAATGTTTATATCCTAAGTGTATGGAAAAACACTAAAATAAAAAATTGACAAATAAAAATTCTGCTCTAAATCTTCTCTCCACTTGCTATGTGACTTTGAGAAAATCACTTATTCTATCTGAGCATCACTTTTCTTGTCTGAAAAATGGAGATATTAAACATCTCTAAATACCTTTCAGGAGAATATTAAGTAGACAAGAAGCGTGTGTGTGAAATCACTTAGTAAATATGATTGTTTAGCATTCAGAAAACAAATTGATGTTTTAATCCTTTGGCAGATGCTTTGGGTTTTTCTGCCTTGCCACTGTTACATGGGGTTTGTTGTTACTAAATGCCAAGTTAGAATCCTGGCTTGATCACAGGGGCTTGATCTTCTTAACTTTGTTAATCCTGGTTTTCCTTTGATGGAATAAAGATAATACCAGCAGCATAGAAATGTGGTGAAATAAATAAAGAGCTTCCATACTGTCCATAATGTTATTGGCACATAGAATTGCTCTGGATAAAGATTAGAATTGCATATGTACATGACTTCTCCTTTTTGCAGTCTCTTTAGAGTTTTGTTAAGGATTCCATGTCTTCCTACCTAAGTCTTTGCTAAAAAACAAAGTGCCATATGTTACTTTCAGCTTTGAAGTTGCCTGAGAGCAGGTGGAGGAAGATCAGAACACCTGGCACAGATGACAGCTGTCTAGACATTCTGGTTTCCCAAGGCGACTCACTTCATTGAGATAGTTCTGCACAATGGAGAAGACAATGAACAATCACACTGTTAAACAGATGACTATGAGTAGTGAGAGATGTTTCCAGCAAAACATTTTGAATATAGTATTTAACTGACTCAAATTGTTACCTGGATATTTACAGACTGGAAGTAAAAAGTAAAGCATATGGTGTGCTCTTCCAGAAATACTCTTTCAATTAAGCTGTGAATAGTGCTTAGACAGTTACTCTTTTAATCTGAAGATGCTCTCCAGCCCATTTGTAGAGAATATCACTTCAATCTGCAGAAAGTGAAGTGAACTCTCTCTTAGTGTAAACCCTGTCTCTGGGTAGAAGGCTGCTTCTTGTTGATGGACATTGACTTAACCCAGTCTCCAGGTTCACCTTTCAGTGAAATACATGATTGAATTTTTCCTTCTTTTTAAGAGTAATCTGGAAGAAGGGCTGTTTTGTCTCTAATTTTCAGTTTGTATGTGCAAGTCTGGCTTCTGGCAATACCAGGACTTGCTTTATGCCCCAGATTGCCAGGCCACTGGAAAATGGGTTCCTTGTTTAAAACCACTCCTGTAGGAACAGGTTTCCAGAATTAGCACCCAACAGAAAACACATCATGTCCTGAGATCGTTGGTTTCCACACACCTTGCAGTTAACCACCGGTCATTGCAGTGCAGTGTGAGCACTATGTAGTACAAAAACATGCTGTGAAAATGCAGACTATCCAGCAGTCAGGCTGAGTAGGGTGGCAAATGCCTCTTTTACAGGTTTCTTAGACTAGCTGACTTTTTCTTGGGCATGAAGAATAGACATGGTTTTCCTTTTTAAAAGAATAGTACACAAATCATATTTTTCTGAGAAATGGAGGTATATTAAATTATACAAGCATTTTTTAAAATAAGTTGTATCAACCACCAAGGTATGGCTGACATTCTAGCATCAACTTCTATTTCTGATTATCTTTCCACATAAATTACCTTAATGTGGACATGTTTTCATGAAAGGTGTTACTAGCATTGCTGATATGTGTGCGGGTGCACATGCATGTGCACAAATACAAAACACAGATAATCTAAGTTTCATCATCAAGGAAATCACTGAATAAACTATTATATAGTCACTAGAAGACTATTATGTAGCTACTAAAATCAACTTTGTTCAAAATTACATACAAAAATGCTTTTATTATAATCTGTTATGTTTTTTAAAGCAAGATGAAAATATATGATAAAAGTACAACTACAAAAGAAACTTTAAAAAGTCTGTGACTATAGCATTTCAAATTGGAAAAAGACATTCAAATAACCCATTAATGGACACAAGGGAAATATGTTCCAGCTCACTACTAACAAATTACATAAAATGTAAAAAAAAGGAAGTAGTTATTTTTCACTTATTAAATTGATGAAGGTTTAGAAAACAACAATGAAAAAAATACTTGGTGCTGGTAAGATAAAGTGAGGCTAGTACTTTTTTGTTGTTTGTTGTTTTACATTATCTAGAATATCCTTGTATTTACAGCTTAACTATTATATCCATACACAATATAGCTGAATAATTCAAACATTATTAAAAAATTAGCTCATTGAGGCAATTTAAATAACAAATTATTTTATCTGTGATAGGTCAAGAACTGACCTCCGTATGCTTATCTTATTTAAAAGATAGCTTTATTGAGAAGTAATGCACATACCATATGGTTTTTTCACTTCAAGTATGCAATTCAATAATTATTAGTATACTAACACAGTTATATAACCATTATAACAATCAACATTATTTTTTATTAGCTCAAAGAGAAATCCTGTCCCCACTAGAAGTTACTCCCCATTTCCTCCCAATTATCTTCAGCCCTAAGCAACAGTAACTTACTTTCTGTCTCTAAAGACTTATCTATTTAAGGTATTTTATATAAATGAATCATATAATATGTTCCCTTGTGCCTGGATTCTTTTATTTAATCTAATATCTTTAAAGTTCATCCATGTTGTAGTTTATCAGTATTTCACTTCTTTTTTATTATCAAATAATATTCCATTGTATAGATATAACATTTTATTTATCCATTAATAGATGACATTTGAGTTGTTTCCACATTTTTGGCAATTATGAGTAATGCTCTTATGATGTTAGTATACAAGTGTTGTGTTTGCTTATACTTAGGAGTGGAATTATTGGATGATCTGGTAACTCTATGTTTCAACATTTTAAGGGAATGTCAAACGGATTTCCAAAGTGGTTGAACCGTTTTACATCCTCACCAGTGATATACGAGAATTCCTATTTCTCCATATTCTTATCAACAATTGTTTTCTGTCTTTGTTTTTTGTCTTTTTTGTTTGTTTATTTATTATAACAATCTTAGTGTTAATAAAATGGTATCTCATTGTTGATCTGCATTTCTCTGATAGTTAATAATGTTGAGTATGTTTTTTATGTGCTTATTGGCCATTTGATATCTTTGGAGAAAAGTCCTTTTATATATTGTAAATTAAAATATGGTTCTTTTTCCATGGTTTTTTGTTCTGTATTATGGATTAGTGACAGTTCTTTCTATAGTCTAGATACAAGTCCTTTATCAGATACATAATTAAAATATTTTTCTTCTTTGGATTTTCTTTTTCACTTTCTTAATGGTATTCTTTGAAGAACAAAAGTTTTTAATTTCGATGTAGTTCAATTTATCTATTTTTGTTTGTTTCTTGTGCTTTTTGGTTTCATATCTAAGAGTCTTTATAGTTTTGGTCTTTATTTTTAAGTATGTAATCCATTTTAGTTAGTTTTTTTGTTTTGAGTTAGTTTTACGGTCAAATGATATCAATTTCATTCTTTGCATATTGTATCCAGTTGACCCAGCATCATATGTTGAAAAGGTTACTCTTTCCCCATTAAATTTCTTAAAATTTTTTGTTAAAAATCAATTAACTTTAATTGTAGGGGTTTATTTCTGGACTCTCAATTCTACTCCACTGATTTATATATCTATCTTATGCTAATACCAACATTGTCTTGATTAGCTTTGTAGCAAGTTTTGAAATAGGAAAGTATGAGTCCCACAACTTTCTTTATTTTTTCCAAATTGTTCTGGCTATCTGGATTCCTTGAATTTCCATATAAAAGTTTTAGGATCAAATTATTAATTTCTGCAAAGATGCAGCAGGGATTTGAGAAGGATTGTTTCAACTCTTAGATCAACTGGGTAGTATTGTCATCTTAACAATATTAAATCTTTAGATTTATAAATGTGGGACATCATTCCACTTATTTAGATTTTATTTCATTTTTGTTCAATATCTTGTAGTTTTCAGAGTATAAATTTTATTACTTTCAAATAAATTTATTTATTAAATTTATTCCTAAGTATTTTTTGAAGTTATAGTAAATGAAATTGTTTTCTTAATTTCATTTTTTAAGATTGTTTATTGCTAGTGTATAGAATCATAACTAATTTTTGTATATTGATCTTGAATTCTTTGCATCTTTGATGAACTCATTTTATACTTCTATAGATTTGTTGGAAGGAGTTTCTTTCCGATTTTCTACAAAATTATGTAGAATAATTAATCTGAAATAAAAATAGGTTTACTTCTCTTCTGACCTGGATGCCTTTTATTTTATTTTTTTATTTTTATTTTATTTTATTTTATTTTATTTGACTTTACTATTTTATTTTTATTTCATTTTACTTTTTGAATTTTATTTTAGGAATTGCCTTAGCTAAATTTTCAAAACAAGTTGAGTAGAAGCAGTAAAAATAGACATTTTTGTCTTATCCTGATCTTAGAGTGAAATCATTTCATCTTTCACCATTAAATAAATGTTAGATGTGGGTTCTTAAAAAAATAATGTTCATTATCAGGTTGAGGTAATTTTCCACTATTTTGAGGTGGTGAATGGATATACCATGAAAGGGTGTAGAATTTTTGCCAAAATATTTTTCTTTATGTATTGACATGACCTTGTGGTTCAGTCCTTTATTCTATTTATCCTATTAATGTGCTGTATTACATTAACTGATTTTCATTTGTGAAACAAACCTTGGCATTCCAAGGATAAATTTCACTTAGTCATGATATATAATCTTTTCAATATGTTGCAGGAATCTGTTTCCTAGATTCTGTTGAGGATTTTCTTTATATTCGCAAAAGAAATTGATCTGTTGTTTTCTTTCACTGTGATGACTATCGTTTGGGTATTATGGTAAATGTCTTCTGAGATGAGTTGGAAAGCATACCTATCTCCCCACCTGCCTTTTTTTTTTTTTTTGAAATATTTCGTAAAGAGTTGGTATCAAGTTTTTAACAAAATGTTTTACAAAAATTCACTTGTGAAACCATGTTGGTTGGGGCTTTCCTTTGTTAAAATTACTAATTTGATATCTTTACTTGTTAAAGTAATTCAGTTTCTAGTTCCTTTTTAGTTTCAGTGCTTTGTGTCTTAGTAGGAATTTTTCATTTTATCTAAATTATCTAATTCGTTAACATACTACTTTCATAGTATTCCCTTATAGTTCTTTTAAATCAAGTTTATTGGAGTAACATTGGTTAATAAATTATATAATTTTCAGGTGTAAATTTAATTTGGCATCTATATATTCTATTGTGCAATTACCATCTAGAGTCCAGTTTCCTTCAGCTACCATATATTTGATCCCCTTTACCCACTTAATCCTCCCCAACCCCCATATTTGACCCCCTTTACCCTGTCTACCTTCCCCTCCTCCCCCACCCCCTACTCTCTGGTAACCCCTAGTCCATTGTCCATGTCCGTGAGTCTCTGTTTGTCCTATTCATTTGTTGGTTTTAGGTTTATATCCCACATATAAGTGATATAATGTGCTTTTCAACATTTTCAGTCTGGCTTATTTCGCTTAGCATGATTATCTCGAGGTCCATCCAGGTTGTCGCAAATGGCAGTATTTCACCTTTTCTTATGGCTGAGTAATATTCCAGTATATATATGTACCACAACTTTGTTAACCAATCATCTATTGTAGGACACTTCAGTTTCTTCCATGTCCTGGGCACTGTGAATAGTGCTACTATGAACACCGGTGTTTTTCAAGTCTTTGGGGTAAATACCCAGTAGAGGGGTTGCTGGATCACGTAGTAGATTAATTCTTAGTTTTTTGAGGAATTTTCATATTGTTTTTCATGGTAGATGTACAATTTGCAGTCCACCAGCAGTGTATGAGGGTTCCTTTTTCTCCACATCCTCTCCAACATTTGTTATTACTTGTCATGTTGATTATAGCTATTCTAACAGGTGTGAGAGGGCACCTCATTGTAGTTTTGATTTGGATTCCCCTAAAAGCTAGCAATGTTGAGCATCTTTTCATATATTTGCTGGTGATTTGTATGGCCTCTAGGGAAAACAGTTTGTTCAAATCCTGTGCCCGTTTTTTGATGAGATTGTTTGGGGTTTTTTTTATTATTATTGAGTCATATTGAGTTCTTTGTATATTTTGGATATTAGGCCCTTATTGGAGGCGTTGCTTGCAAACATATTTTCCCATTTGGATGGTTGTCTCTTTACCTTGTTGATGGTTTATTTCGCTGAGCAGAAACATTTTAGTTTCATGTAGTCTCATTCATTAAAATTTGCTTTTACTTCCCTTGCCTTTGAGGTCAAATTCATAAAATCCTCTTTAAGTCCAAGGACCTTGAGTTTTGTTGCTATGTTTTCTTCTATGCATTTTTATTGACTCCGGTCTTATTTCAGGTTCTTAATACATTTTGAGTTAATTATGGTGTGTGCTGATAGACAGCAGTCTAGTTTCATTCTTTTGCAGGTAGCATTTTAATTTTCCCAGCACCAATTATTGAAGAGGCTTTCCTTTTTCCAATGTATATTTTTGGCTTTTTTGTCAAAATTATTTGTCCATATAAATATGGGTTTACTTCTGGACTCTTGATTCTGTTCCACTGGTCTGTGTGTCTGTTTTGCTGCCAATACCATGTTTTGATTACTGTTACTTTGTAGTATAATTTGAAGTTGGGCAGAGTGATGCCTCCAGCCTCATTCTTTTTTTTCAGGATGGCTTTGGCAATTAGGGTCTTTTGTGCTTCCATACAAATCTGATGTTTTTTTTGATCTATTTCTTTAAAAATGCCAATGAGATTTTGATGGGATTGCATTAAATCTGTATAATGTTTTAGGCAATATGGTCATTTAACTATGTTGATTCTTCCAATCCAAGAACACAGAATATTTTCCATTTCTTTGTATCTTCTTGATTTCTTTTAATAGGGTCTTGTAGTTTTCATTTTATAAGTTCACATGTTTTTAAATTTATTTTACATATTTTATTCTTTTTTGCAATTGCAAAAGGAATTTTTTTCCATTTTTTTCTGACACTTCATTATTAGAGTATAGGAATGCTATGGATTTTTGAACATTGATTTTGTATCCAGAGACTTTACTGTATTTGCTTATTGTTTCTAGTAGTGTTCTTGTGGAGTCTTTAGGGTTTTCTATATAGAGAATCATGTCATCCACAAATAGTCATACAGTTTACTTCTTCGTTTTCCTATTTAGATGCCTTTTATATCTTTCTCTTGCCTGATTGTTCTTGCTAGGACCTCCAATGTTATATTGAATAACAGTGGTGATAGTGGACAGCCTTGCCTTGTTCCTATCTTAGAGGGAAGGTATTTAGTTTTCACCATTAAGTATAATGTTGGCTGAGGATTTGTCATATATGACTTTTGTTATGTTGAGGCACTTTCTTCTATACTGATTTTGTTGAGTGTTTTTATCATAAATGGATGTTATACCTTGTTGAAGCTTTTCAACATGTATTGATTGATATGATTATATAATTCTTATTTTTTAATTTGTTTATGTGTGTGTCACAATTAATCGATTTGAATATGTTGAACCATCCCTGTCACCTCAGGGATGAAGCCCACTTGATTGTGGTGTATAATTTTTTTAATATGTTGCTGTTCGGTTCGCTAGTATCTTATTAGGATTTTTGCATCTGTGTTCATGAGAGATATTGGTCTTTAGTTTCCTTTTTTGTGTTATCATTACCAGGTTTTGGTATGTATCAGAGTAATATTGGCCTCAGAAAATCAGTTGGGACATGTTGCCTCTTCTTTCATTTTTTTGGAAGAGTTTGAGGGAAGAGGTATTAAATCTTTGAATGTTTAGTAGAATTCACTGGTGAAGCCATCTGGTCTGGACTTATGCTTTATCATATAATTATTTCCATTTCCCCAAACTACTGATTTGTCTATTTAGATTTTCCACTTCTGATTCAATCTAAGAAAGTTTTATTTTTCTAAGTACTGGTCCATTTCTTTTGAGGTTATTAAATTTTTATTATATACTTTTATAGTATTTTTGTATGGTCCTTGTATTTCTGCAATGTCAGTCAGAATTTCCCCTCTTTCATTCCTGATTTTATTAATATGTGTTCTTTCTCTTTTTTTCTTCAGTGAGTCTAGCCAGAGCTTTGTCAATTTATTAACCTCAAAAGAACCAGCTCCTTGTTGTATTTATTTTTTCTATTATTTTTTGTTTGTTTTCAATTTCATTTCTGCTCTAATTGTGATTATTTCTTTCCTTCTGCTGACTTTAGAACTCATTTGCCTTCCTTTCCTAGTTTTTTTAAGATGAAGTATTACATTGTTTATTTTGGCTCATTATGTTTTTCGAATAGGCCTATAATGATATGAATTTTCCTCTAATGTCTGCTTTTGCCATGTTCCAAAAGTTTTGATATGTTGTACTATCATTATCACTAGTTTCTCTGCTTATCTCTTGATCTCTCTTTTTATTTCTTCCTTAACTCAGTTATTCTTTAGTATCATATTGTTTAATCTCCACGTATTTGTGGTTCTTTCCTGATTTCCTTTTGCAGTTGATCTCAAGTTTCAAAGCGTTATGATCAGAGAATACGGTTGGTATTGATTTCAACCCTCTTATATTTGTTGAAGCTATCCCAGTAAGTGGTTGATTCTTCAGAATGTTCCATGTGCACTAGAGAAGAATGTATAAGCAGCTGTTTTGGGATGGAAGGCTCTGTAATGTCAATTATGTCTGGATGGTCTAATGTGTCATTTAAGGATTTAATCCTTATTGATATTCTGTTTGGATGATCTTCCATTCTGATAGAGGGTATTTAGGTTAAAAACTATGATAGTGCTTTGTTGTTTCTTCCTTCAGTTCTGTTAGTAATTACTTTACGTATTTTGGGGTTTCCTAATTGGGAACA
The DNA here is from genome assembly GCA_003508835.1 of Eonycteris spelaea. NCBI lineage: Eukaryota > Metazoa > Chordata > Mammalia > Chiroptera > Pteropodidae > Eonycteris > Eonycteris spelaea. Next base: position 1,266,231 of record PUFA01000320.1, on the reverse strand, counting down.
TAGATATTAATAAGTGTTATGTCTCTTGGTGAATGATTCCCTTTATTTTTATGAAGTGTTCCTCAGTATCTTTCTTTGCTTTTTATATTTGAAGTTTATTTTGTCTGATATTGTACTGCTACTCTTGCTTTTCTCTGAATGCCATTGAATTTTACTTTCACCTTTCACTTTGAGTCTATATTTGTCTTTGGAGCTGAGATGTGCCTCCTGGAGGCAGCATATGGTTGGGTTTTGTTTTTTGATCCATTCTGCAACTCTATGCCTTTTTGTTGTGAGTTCAGTCAATTCACACCTTAGGGGATTATTGATATATGAGGTCTTCTTTATATTTATGGTTTGCTTTCTGGTAGCTCAGTGTTTCCATTACTTCCTTCTCCATGTGTTCCTGTTTTCTTTAGTTTGGTTAACTTTTGTGGGTTTTGTCTCTGGTGCTTCTTGTTTTATAGTTCAAGTCTGAATCTTTGGTGTGTGATTACCATTATGAATATGAATAGATAGTTATATACATAGTGCGCGCGCTGCGCTCTCTCTCTTCACACTACACACACACACACACACACACACACACACACACACACACACACAGTCGTCCATTTCTCCTGCATGTGCCTTATCTCCTTTCCCTTTTGCAAAAATCTTTGAATCCTCCCCTTTTCAGTCATTGTTATCTCAATTTGTTTCTATGTATGCTGCACATTCTTACTATCTTGCTATAGCAATTATCTTATTATTATTTAAGCTTATCATGTTCCTGTTCTTAGAAGGGTTGCATCCTCTGCTTTTATTTGCCTAATAGTCACTTTACGCCTAATTAGTGTTTTTTTGGTTTGTTTCATTATTTGTTTTAGGTGACTGACAAATATCCTGTAATGCAGCCCTTATAGTGAAGAATCCTCTTAATTTTTATATGTCTGGAAAGGTGTTAATTTCTTCATCATATCTAAAAGAGAGGTTAGCTAGATATATTATTCTAGGCTGGTAGTTCCTTTCACTATATAAATATGTGATCCCATTCTTTTCTGGCTTATAAGGTTTGCACTGAAAAGTCTGATGATAATTTAAAGAGTTTTCCTTTATAAGTTACCATCTTCTTCTCCTTGGCTTCCCTGAGAATTCTGATTTTTTGTTGATTTTTGATACTTTAATACAATGTGTCTTGATGAAGACCTTTTTGGGTTGAAATAGTTGGATGTTCTGTTGACTTCTTGAATTCCAAGCTCCAACTCATTCCTTAGATTTGGAAAATTCTTGCCAACCATTTGTCTAAAAATACTTTCTGGTCCCTGCTCCTTCTTCTTGCCTTCAATAATGCCAGAATTCTTATGTTTCCTCTCCTGATGTATCAGCTAGTTCTTATATTTCTCTTTCATTATTTTTCATTCTACAGTTTCTCTCTTCTTCCTTATGATTTATTTCTAGATTTCTGTCTTTGATATCACTGATCCTTTCTTTCATTTGGTCGACTCTATTTCCCAAGCTTGCTATTTCATTTTTCAACTCTTGCAGTGTGTCCTTCACATCCAGAAGTTCTATTTGGTTCCTTTTGAGGGTTTCTGTATCCTTGCTCTGCTCATCTAGTTCTTTTTTCAATTTCAATCATTCATTGGTTCTCATTGAGTTCTTTCAGAAGCACCATCCTGAATTTTCTGTCATTTAAGTCGCATATTTTTACGTCTGAAAGCTTAATTTCTGGAGATTCTTCTCTTTATTTCTGAGATGCCTTGTCACCTTGGTTGTTCATGGTGTTTAATGGACTATTTCTCTACCTGGGCATTAATGGAAGTATATCTGTTATTTTTCCAGAAAGAAAATTTTTATATAAATGTCTCTTTAGCCTGCTGCAAAGAAAACACTTTCAAAGAAGACACTTTGTTTCCAGTAGGTGGCGTCTAAGCCCTCTTGGATCTCTGCTTTATATAAAGCCTAAATGTCTTTTTTATCTTTCGTAGATATTTAATCAGGCTTGCTACCCTCAGTTTCAATCCTATCAGTGTCAGCAACAGTCTCAGCAGCGTTTGCTCAGATTCCCCCTGGAGCTCCAGGGTGATCGGTTTTGGAAGGCATGGCGGGAGAGGCCCTCTGGGTTGGGGGTTGGGGGCTGTGGTTCATCCTCGGTTTCAGAACCATGACTGGCAAAAATCAACTGTTGTTTCTCTGTGGTCCCACCCTGCTTCTCTGCTTTCTGCCCTCATGACTGTGCCCTGCTGCTTTCCCAGGCAGGGCTGTTCCAGGAACCTACCACCGAAGCTCGCTCCTCCTTTTCCCCTCCCCCTTCTCCTTCAGGGAGCTCTGGAGGCTGTGAGAGGCAGCTTCTTCATTTCTCCCAGCCCACCCCACTAACACCTGGGATTCTGACCTGTGGTAGCTCTTATGTGCAGATCCCACACTCAGACGTGCCAGTGTGCAGTTTGGGTGTTTTTCGTTCAGTTTTAGTTGTTCAATTTGTTGTTTCAAGGGGAGATCTAAGGGCGTCTCATTCCATCATAATCACAGGTTATGTAGTGTAGTCAGAAAACCTCTCTAGTCCTCCAGCTATGGGGTTATCAGTGACATGCCCTTCGTTCACCCTTAAGGAGCCCCCAAATGTGGTGGTTCTCTGCTTTCCTGCTATACAAAGAACCAGGGAGTTTACATTGTGGGCTGGGGGCCCTGAGCTTCAGGTTCTATCTCTTTAGGAAATCACATGATAATCTTATCAGAGGCCCAGTTGCATCCACAGGTTTGACTATTTTCAGGGCCTGTTCTATGCCCTATCCCTAACCTAAAGAAATATTCTCTCTCTCTCTCTCTCTCTCTCTCTCTCTCTCTCTCTCTCTCTCTCTCTCTCTCTCTCTCTCACACACACACACACACACACACACACACACACACACATCTAAATCTCTCTATATATTTCATCTATAGCTCTATCATCATCTCTTGCATCCTTGTACAACACATAGTCCTGGGAGATGTATGTGTCAGGGTTCCACCCAAGGTTTATCTCCCACACCATAGATGTCAAAGTAACTTGAAAATGGACTGCTCATGCCCTTGTAAAATCTCACAGTTCCCTGGCCCTTACCCTCAACCTAAAGAAAGGACTCCCCAGAAGGGCATAAGGCTTGTCAAATGTGCCCACACCTTTGGTATTCTGTTGATTTGAAATGAAATTGATCCATTACAAAAGCCCACCCAGGGAAGCAAGAGATATTGGGCTGCAGCTGAATCTATTCTTCATCAAGTTTCTTCTGGGGGCTTGGTTTGGTGCAAAATAAAAATTAGATGTCATTTTAAGGAAGGCCTTCACAACTCCAACATTTTAAATAGAAGCCCATGTGTTTTGATATTTTTAGAGTCCTTTTTTCCCCTCTTTCTCCCTTCCCATGCCTCCCTCCATTCTTATTTTCATTTTAAATCCATGATTAGTGTTAGTAAAATAAGAAACTGAGTTAAGCTTCCAATTTTATGTTTTATAAAATGATTATTCAGTGCTCTTAATATCACATAATAAATGGTTCAGAAAATATAACAATACAATCGTTACATAATAAAATTTCCAATATTTCGGTTTTTTTATTCTGTTATATTGACCTGTTTATAAAATATTTCCCCAAAACATATATTATTACTATAATTTTATGAAATGTTTCAATATCTGATTTGGCTAGTCCTTTCTTATACTACTTGAACTTTTCTTCAGTATTTTCTTTAATATTGATTATCCAGATGACCTTTAGAATCACTTTCTCGAGCTCTAAAAAATCAAGCAATAAGAAAAAAAAAAACCCATAGAGGTTTTAATTTGGTTTTTGTTAAGCTTGTTACTTTAAGAAAAAAATGAAATGTTTATACTATTCAGTTTTCCAGTCCTGGAACAAGAAGTGTTCCTCCATCTATTCAAACCATTTCTGTCCTTTAGCAGAGTGTTATGACATCTTCACACAGGGGTACACAGTATTTTTAAAGTATTTAAGTATTTTTAAGGTATCTCTAGATATTATATAGGTCAGGTTGCTGTTGTAATGGCTTCTATTTGTCGTATTTTCTAACTCTATTTCTAACACTACTGTTGGTTTATAAGAAAACTTGGTATATAAGCAATTTTTTGCAATTATTTTTTAACCAGCCACTTAGTTCAATCAAGTCTTTTACTGTGTCTATGGTCTTCTGTTGATTTTTTTTCTCCATGTATTAAAGCATGTAATTTGTGAGCAGTAATAATTTGCCTCTTTTTCCCTCCAACACATGTGCTTTAATTTTGCTACTATCCCAGTTCCTATACTTGATACTTTTAGAAGAGGTTTAAATAATAATGGACATTGTGGGGACACTTTTTATTTGCTGTTCTTCTCCCTAGTGAGTAATTTTCTTAAGGAAGTTGACTATTTTCCTTTTGCTGTATTTCTTTACCTCTTATTCTCCTCTTAATTTTTTGCCGTTCTCTCCATATTCTGTTTCCAAGTCTGACATTCATGAAGCATCTGATGCAGGCCCTGCTCTATACCTCTTTAGCCCTCACCAGGGCTCCAGCCCTTCATCTCTGTCACTGCCAGAGCCCTGTGATGGTCTTCAGATCTCTAGCCTGGAGGTAGGACCTGAGCCAGTAATAGACCAATCAATGCCCTTGGCCCAGCTAATATGTGCCCCTAGGAAGAAAAAGAAGAGAAAATTTTAAATTTATTCCACCAATGGTTTTTTTCCACTTTTACCCAGAAGGGATTCGATTTCCATTTTCTGTAATTCCAACAGATTCCAAAAAAGCACTGTTTGGGAAAATCAAGTCTATAGGAAGAAGAGGATCATTCTTTTTTCTGGAAAACATTCTTTATTTGGACATCTTACTTGATTCTGCGGGCATCCAACTCTGTACTTTCTACTTGCTCTCCTCAGTAGTGCTGCCTAAACAAGTGCCTGTCTACCTATTCGCCCCTTCCAAAACTTGCCCCAGGTTTTTGTCTGTTGGAAAGGACTTGCACAGCTTCCCAGGAAGGGGTTAATGGCTGATGATGAAGTTACACTAACCTTCTATAAGGTGTCAAGTTTAATAGTGACCGTGCTATGGTACAAAGTGCTTTAATTTTTCAGGGCCAGAGAAAGCCGGGCTTCACTTCTGCTGTGCTTTTTTAATTTATGTGCACTCAGAGGAGCCACTTAAGTCCCCATCTGTCATGTGACTGTCAACATGCACTGAAGGTAGAGTTGTGGGCATTGTGAAAGGCATGTACATCTCCGGTGCTAGTAGGTGTCCTGAGAATCTACTTCAAGGACTACAAGGCTCATTCTTGTTCACCACAAAATAAATCAGAATAGCCTTGCCAGCACTGAAGCAGGCCACCTGGGAGTGTTGTGGGCATTGGGCTTCCTCCCCATAGCTACACCCAAGCAGATGACAGCTACAGTGCTTCCTGCTCTGCCTGGGAGCTTGGAGACCTGCACTAGTCACATCCCCACTCAGGGCCGGGAGGGTAGGCTGCCTCTTATGACCACTGTAGGTCAGTTCCTTCTGTTCCTGGGTTATTTGTAGAGCACTTGCTCACTTTCTTTCACAGACTCCCTCAGCCACAATATCCATAACATTCACATTGGATCATCACATTATGCACTGACCTCCCAGTCACTCCCTGGAGTCAAATGAGGTGACATTGGGGAGTGAATCCAGGTAGTCAAATGAGGTGATGTTGGGGAGTGAAGCAGAGGATGTCAGGCAGGGTCCAGGAACAGAAGTCTTCCTAGGGGAAGTGATACCACCTGAGATGCGGGAGCTTCCAGGCCAAGTGAACACAGCTGAGTGGAGCAAGAGACAGAAGTGAGAGCATCTCTTTCAATAAGTCATTTGATGCAGCTGAGAGGAGACTGGCATGGAGAAAGGGAGGAAAAAGAGGAGACCTGGGGCTGTTCTCTGGGGAATCCAGCCTGATCTTGGGTAAATTTTCCCCCTTGAGGGGCATCTGTACGGTTTGAAAGAAGGAGTGCTGTGTGAGGCTGGTTCTTACTCAAGCCTTTGTGATGAGGCTCTTAGCTTCCTGCTCTCTACCCCACTGTCCCTAGTGCTCCTTGTGAGTTTGGGCCTATTTAATATGCACAGACATAAATGATTTCTTATTGAATGTTTGCAAATCACTACTTTGTTACTCCAAACAGAACTTAATGCCAATTACTTTTTTCATACCAATTGAAAATCACTAGTTTTCAGATCTAAACCCCTCTTAATGCCAATTGCTGCTTGCATGGCAGGCAGCACTGTCATTGAATGCCTGATTTTAAGCAGTAACTTGCTCTAATGGGCTCTATCTGACTTCACCTTCCTGGGGAGCACTGCCATCACCTTGTGTTAACCTTCAGTTTCTCTCACACACAAGGGGGCAGGGTGCTTTCAGTGTTGGTTGGCCACGGGGAGAGCTATTTAGAGGTCTAGAGAATCAGGATCATGCTGTTCATCACTTTGACACATCAGTGTAATGCAGGAGCCCCAGACCTGGAACTTGCACTTGGGTTTGGATAGGCCTGAGTAACCATCAGCGGGACCACAGGGGTGAGAAATGTCATTTGTCACAAGACAGAGAAGCTTCAGCAGTAACTGGTCAAAGCTTCAGGAATAAAGCTGCTGACCAAGAGCAAGCAGAGTTTTTTATGCACACAATCAGTGGGAGGAATTGTCTCATTGCAGGAGCAGCCACTTCTCAGACAGATGGGGGCAAAATGTGCTGCTTGGTTACAGGAGCAGATAACGTCCATGGGAGCAGCAGAACACATGCTTGGAAGGGAGTAGGCACTGCTGAACGTTCTTTGTGTACTGCCTTCTTTGGTTGCTGGCCAATCAGCTATCCATCTCCTGAGCATTTGGAAGGGCTATGTTCTGAGTTAACTCTGCACTCCACCTGGACATAGTTCCTCAACCTCACATTCTTCACGTCAGTTCTTTCTGACAAGGAATCCCTGGATGGTTAGAGCACTTGCGTATTGCATCCATGTATCGCAAATACAACAAAGACTACATCCTAACACTAACAGTACACATAAGCCAACCAGTCCTGTTACCAGGTAATGGCCCTAAGAGCCCAAGGAAGGCCACCAAGTGATTACGGGTTTTCTCCAAGTGCTGCAACATGTGAGGCTACAATTCCTGTTACATCTCTCGCCAGTCTCTTGATCATTCCTCAATCTTGAGGGAAGAGAGGCTGCTTTCTCCTAAAAAGGGGCAGATCTGGGGGTTAGAGGAATGAAACTGTCCTACATTCAATTGAATCTATTGTTAGTTTTTGGTTTACTATTAATACAAAGTAGCCTTCTGCATGATTCTATTTACTTGAGTCTCAACTTCTCCAGAAGTGTCACTATAGGTTTAGCAGGTTGTATTAGCCATTGTACAGACACTTCCTATGTCTATCCAAACAAGAGAAAAATAAAGTTTAATAATCAGAGCAAATTATAAACCATATTCTGAGTTTATAAGGTCATCAGTAAAGATTTCTAGATGTAAGGCTAGCAACATCTCCCACAACTTGAAATGTCCCTGTTGATGTCCTCAGACACCAAGGCAAACTGTGCGGCCCACACAGCACCAGTCACTGAGATTGATCAAACATAAGCTGCTGTGGTAGTCTCTCAGATTTTATATTAAGTTGTTCATCTTTAGCTTGCCTGGCTTGGAAAAAGCACTTATAGTTTTCAAGAATTCCTAGTTAAACATTGGGAGAAAAATTACAAATTGAAAACATGTTCAAAGAGCCACAGACAGATATTGGAAGAAAATGGAAGAATTCAGAACCCAGCCCAATTTACAAATAGAAAGTAAAATAAAACCTAAAAAATAATAGATAGCATAAAAATCTAATGTTTACACAAGTACATTTTAATTTTTATCAAAACGTGTTTTTTTCTTTTCTCTCCAACTACCTCTATTTTTACCAAAGATAGAAAAAAGACTCATTAATTATAAAATGTTGTTTCAATAAACTTGGCTTGGTCATTTACATAAGCCCGGCAAGAATATTAATTAACCAGATAGGCACTTTTAATTCTGTTGTGCTGGAATTTTACAAGGAATCTTCAGATTGAACTTAAAAGGCCTAACAAGGCCAGAAAAGCCAAGGTTAGGGCTTGCCCTCAGAGGGTGCCTACAATATATAGGTTTCAGGTGAGTTCCTTTCTTCTGAGATCTCCAAAATATCTTGAGGTTCCTGCACCTGCCAAGGAGTGACCCTCTTTACTCACATGGGAATGCTGCTGGGAACCGTGAGAGCAAAGTACCAGGCCAATATTTCCAAAGGCTTTTATTTTATTATATTCTGATAAAACACAGAATTTTTGTTTTCTTCAGGCAGAAACATTTCCCATAATATTAGTAGCAGGCCAAGTCCCAGGAATATTGTCTTATTAAGCAGAGAAAGAAAATACAACTCTGATATTGTTTTAGCTTGTCTTTGACATTTAAATTTATTTCTGATCTTGTTTAGCTTAACTATATATAAAGTTTCCTCTTTTTCAAAATTTCTCTTCACAGAACTTCTGCAACCTTCTTCATCCCTTCTGTTTGCCTCTTCTTACTGATTTAGAAATAACCAATTTTAGGACAAACTACTTTCCTTTAATCTCTTTTAAAATAAATCTCTATATCTTATACCTTCTGTTACTAAACACATACATTTTCCTTTTAATCATAATATGAACTCTTAACTCTCAGAGACCTCAATTTCTAATGGCAGTTAGAAAGAATATATTTTGTAACTTCTAGAGGTATTTCATGTGCTCTTTACCATTCTCCAGAGGCTGGGAAAAGGTAAGGGCAGAGTAGGTTTGCTATAAGTCTGAAGGAAAGTCAGAGGTTAGCATGACATCATCAGTTTAATGGTACAATTGTATAGTGAAGGGTTTAGCCCAGCCAGTCAAATCCTCAGCCACAAAACCATGGCAAATAATTGGACTATGGAGATATCCCATCAGTAGGACAGTGAAGGTCCATTGTTGTCCTTCCCTAGTAAAAGGAAATTGATCTTGACTGTCTGGGTGAATATTCGGGATGTATCCTGGTCCTGCAAAAAGTCATCCAAGCAAGGAGCCAAGGATCAAGAGTGTCCTCCACTTGAGGTCCATTCCAAGGTGTGGACAACTGCCTGCCTGTCAAGCAGGGTTTGGAATTCATGCTCCAGTTTAAGCTGCTGCCACAGGGCAACCAGTACTATATTGGGTTGCTTAACAATCTTTTTTGGGTTGACGCTGGCCGTTATCAGAATTGTCCATAGTTGCCTTCTGGTCACCTTTACTGGGTCATCCTTACTTTCTGCCTGCACAGCCACAATTGACTTTCTCTCCCCTAGACCCATCGGGCTCCCTGTTTCTGCCTGTCCAGTTCAATGTCTCCCAAATGGGCAACAGTTGCTCTGTTGCTTGGACTGTCCTCCCCACTAGGGTATACAGGATGGACACCAAAGTACCCAAATATCCTTGCTATTGGCCTGTGTGACTCACCAGTCTCTTTCTAGCCTTACTTCCTCTTTCATTTTCTTCACCCTTTTCTCAGCCTGCAACTGTTGAGCAGTAGCCTCATGCAGCACCTGCAGAAGGGGCCAGCCCATTGCAGCTGCTATGACCCACATCTCCTTCTTCCTTTTAAAAGAACACAAGTCCCCTGTTTTCAGTAAAACCTGTAAGAGACCCATAAGTGTGTTGGGGGCATCTCCCCATTCCCTTGGTGGGCCTCAAGAATTTAAAAGGTATGTCACCTCAAACAACACAGACCCAGAGGCCCACCCCAGGATTCCCCCCAGCAGACTCCCACCAACTGTGTTCTCCTCCCTCACTCAAGGATGACTCAACCAGGATGCATTCTGAAAAATCCTGCCAGTTATGCCAACTGTAATATAGCAGCCCAGGCCTGGAACTTGTGCCTGGGTTTGGATAGTCCTGAGTAACCATCAGCAGGACCAGTGGGGTGAGAAATGCCGTTTATTATTCACGAGGCAAAGGAACTTCAGCAGCAGCTGGGCAAAGCTGCAGGAATAAAGCTGCTGACCAAGAGCAAGCAGAGTTTTTTATGTACACAAGCAGGGGGTGAGTTGTCTCATTGTGGGAGCAGCCTCTTCCAATGGATGAGAGCAAGATGTGCTGCTTGTTACAGGAGCCGATAACGTCCATGGAAGCAGCAGAAAACATCCCTAGGAGTAGGCACTGCTGAAAGTTCTTTGTGTATTGCCTTCTTTGGCTGCTTACCAGTCAGTTGTCCATCTCCTGAGCATGTGGAGGGGCTATGTTCTGAGTTAACCCTATACCCAGGTAGACCCCAAGATACTTGGGAGAGGAGGGAGACATTGGAGCCATGAGAGCTCCAGGGTATTCTTATCCCTGCCACAGGCCCCAACTCTCTAGGACCAGTATTACCAACCTGCCCTCTTCCCTCAGCTCAGACTCACTATCCATTTTCACTTACCACAGGGAGGCTGCCTAAAGGCAGGTATGAGGGGAGGGCAGAGGAAGGAGACTGGCCTGAACTTCAGCCCTCAGCTTGAAGTTCAGCTTGGAGCTTCATTTTAGAGGCCTAATTCAGTGGAACACAGCTGAGTGAGACACCAAGTCACCTCTTGCCAACCTGCACATTTGGGCCAAATGTTTCACCTCTCCTCCCTGGGGTCTCATCTGTAGAGTGGGGATCTTTTCATCTTGCCCTGGGTGGTTTTGAGGATTAAGTGGAGACAATGCATAAAGTATCTAGTGGATTACCTGGCGCAAAGGAAGTCGTGCAAAAGTGCTCTGAGAGTGGTAGGGAAGGAGAGGGCAGTGGCAGGCATTGTGGGTGTTATTGTTGCTGTTATCATTCTCTATCAGTACATGAGGCTTCCCTTGGGCAACAGTGACAGTAAGAACCAGAGAGGAGGCCTGAGAGGTCTGTGAGAGCTAGAGAGGCCCTGGCACCACTGTGAATGCATGCAAAGGCCCTGACCAACAGCTGGGATCTTACTTCTACATTGCCTGTGAGCTAACAGCAACAGCCCAGAGGGGAAGCCATTTCCTCAGGGAGGGGAGGGAGCCAGAACAGGAGGAGAACAAAAAGAAAAAGAGGAAAGGGGGAATAAAAATTGGGAAGACAGAGAGAGGAGGAGATGAAAATGTTTTCCTTTATCTAACACATCTCTGTATACCACACATAACGATCTTATTGTTGGCAGACAGATGAATAATAAGTTTAATAAATAATAAGTTTAATAATAATAAGTTTCAGAAATAAAAATATATTTTTTATCCTCAGAGAGATGACACATAAAAGACAATGACCTAATTGTAAATGCCATGTTTTCATTAATATAGAAATGTGTTTGCTATTATTAGCACATGGTGGGCCAAGCAGTGTATAATGAGCTATTGACGAAGAATAAGCATATCTCTCCCTCCTGGCTGCATGTTCTGATGGTTCCAATGATGTTTCCTGCTCTATGAAGCTAGTTACCCAGCCATCCACTTGCCACTTTACCTCTTTACTAGCCCAGCACAACAGCAGCCCTGAGGCTAACTAGGAATGACTGGGCAACCTGGTCCAGGAGAGAGAAGGAGCCATCCATGGAAGCCTACTGAGTGACAGCCATTGAGTTGACTGCCTTAGTTATCTCACTTAGTCCTCCTAAAATTGGAAAGACTGAGAGAAATTTGATGCTCAGAAGAGTTAGCTTCTCAAACCTTAATGTGCATCCAAGTCACTTGAGAATCATGTTACAAGACAGATTCTGAATTAATAGTTCTGGGGCAGAGTTGGGCTCTGCATCTCTGAGAAGCATGCAGATAGCACAGATGCTGCTCGTCTGAGGATCACACTCTGGGTAGTGGAGAGTTGAATAATCTCCCTAGGTCACACAGCTGCTTGCAGGGCAGAACTATGAAGGACTGCAGTTGTCGACATTGGGAAGGCTAGCAGAGTGAATATGGAGGCCCAGGTGTGTCTGACTGAGATACTGAACTTTAAACCATTTGGTAGATTAGACCATGGAGATTGATATGACAAGAGTTGTCTGGTCTGCAAGCCCGACAATAAAACTGTGACTCCTGCTACATGAGATGGAGACATCAGCACAGGTGTGCTTGGGGCAGACTTCTCAGACAGACAAGAATGGATCAAGGTTACAGTTTTAGATAAGGCTGTGGATGAGATTGAAGGTGAGAAGTGCCCTAATTCTCAAATTTTCCTTTCAAAGTAATTTTATTTTTTTTGAGGTATATTTTATGTCATTAAAAAGTAGGGGGTGAGGGAGAAGGGGGTAGGTAGACAGTTAAAGGGGGTCAAATGTAGGGGTGTTGAGGGAAGGTGAAGTGGGTAAAGGGGATCAAATTCATAGTAGCAGAAGGAAACTGGACTTTGGGTGGTAAACACACAATAGAATAAACAGATGTTAAATTCTAATGTACACCTGAAAATTATATAATTGTATTAACCAATGTTACCCAAAAAAAACTTAATTAAAAAAAGAAAAAAAATTTAAATAAAAATAAATACCTCACATATCAATCAATCAATAGTACTAATTTAAAAAGTATAGTTCAGTAACTTTGACAAAAGTACACACCATATAGCCACAACCACAATCAAAATATAGGACATTTCCAAAATTTTAAAAGTTCTTTTGTGCCCCTACCAAGCTATCAAACTAGTGAACTGATTGCTTCATCCAACAGTTTCCTTCTTTTTTATTGACGTGTAGTATTTTATAGCTTAGATATACCACACTTGTTTATCATTTTTCTATTGATGGCTATTTGGACTGTTTCTAATTTTTGCCTATTATGAATAAACTTGCTAAGATTGTTTGTGTTGTGGATGAAAAAGAGGGTCTATAGAAAGTAACCTCACAGGGTGATTTGCTCATAAATTCTTAACTTGAGATGTAGGTGGTCATGCCCAGGCCTATAAACTAAAAGGTTTTAAGCCGTCCATGTCCATTGTTTTTGTGCATCTAGGTTAATATACCTTTGAAATAAGGATAATAAACCATCATCAAGAGAGCACATGATCTTGTTAACTATCCTGCAATCCAATTGTTACCTTGCTCTCTTTCACCTTCATGTAATCTTCCCAAGGTTCCCTCTTTAATCTCAAATGCATTAAAAAAAAAAAAAAACCTGGAAACTTATTTTTCAGAGCATTTGAGATCTTCTTTTTTGGTGGTTGTCATCAGTTTGGCTCAGGTTTGGATGTTCTTATGTTGACATTTACTTGGTGCAGTCAGCAGGATTCTGAGGAAGAGCACCTGGACCTGGTGGTGCTAAGAACAAGCACAGGCCCATTGTGCCTCACTGGCTTCCCACTTTGCATTTGGCAAAATTGGGTTCGTTTTCTCTTAGAATCCTGGGCTCCTTGCTTTAAGTAACAGGTAAATGACTTTATTTGAGCTTTTCTTAGAAAATCCTTGAGGTGGATAAAAATTGAGATAGCCCAGGGAAAGGGAAAAAATGTGTTGCTGCTTTTAATTTTAGTTTTTTAATTGGATTGTTTACTGAAAGTCTAAACACCTTTGCTGGTTAAACGAGAGACTAAAAGCACACTTGTTTCCCCCAGTGCAAATATCTAATGGGTGATGATAGTTTTTGCAGATCCTGGAATCTGAAGTGGTGGAGATGGGCACCAGTGCAGTAATGCAACTGATGCGGAGAAGCTGGTGGGAGTCCCTGAGAGAGGGGCAGTGTGCCTGTAATGGGTTCACCCTGAGGAGCCCAAGAGAGGTGTCAGGGTCTTGGAAAGCATTTTAGTTCCAGTAGACATCTGGTAAGCCCCCATTGGCACTTGCTAAGGTGTTGTTAGGTGACTAAGAGTCTTTGTAGGGTTGCCTGAGGAAAACTTTTCTCTAAGGCATGAAGCCAATTTATTGGTATATGCACTGCATTTGGCTTATCCAGAAAAATGCATGTAAAGTCTGGTTTTCCTAGAAATGTGTTCGGCCTCTACAGATCTCAAAATAACATGGAAATCATGCATTTGAAGCTGACAAGTCCCAGGATGGTCAGCTTCCCATTAGCACTTCTAAAAAAATAATCTTACTTTACAATAGGCAAGATGAGGATCCTTTAATACTTCTAAATTAATTTTGCCAGCTATAAAATTAGGCAAAAAGAATGAAAACTATATTTAGTTAGTCTCTTATGGCTTCAAAAAGAGAATTTTGATAAGTGAATCAACCTATGATATCCTTTAGGTGTCAGCCCAATTCTTTGAGGTATTGAAAAGTCCTTATTTTAAAAGGGGAAAGTCATTTGGAACTTGACCTGTCAAGGACAGATATAAATTGTAAATGCCTCAAAATGAAATTTTGATCCAACTATTCTTTTATAAACTAGTGAGTTTTTCTCATGACTAAAGGTCTCAGTTTGTGTCTGTCTATGTGTGTCCATATATGTATGTTGTAAGTATGAGATAATTTTCTACTTCCAGATGTGTTATTAAAATTAATTTAAAGGCAAGTGGACATTTTTATATCAACAGCATGAAAGTATTTTACTGGGCATGTGTTTTTGTTTATTTTTGGAAAATAACTAGGAGTGAAATTACTGGATTGTATAAGTGAATGCCATATTTTCATTTTTTTAAAATTTTATTTTATTGGATTCAAATATGCAGTACATTGGTTAGACATTTATGTAGTTTATAAAATAATCCCCTTAATTGATCTTTCTCTCCTCTGGCTTTCCACTTAGCCATTATATTAATTTGTGTTTGAAATTATTCAATTTCTAAATTTTCTACAATTCTCTCATTTATTCACTTATTTAGTATATATAGTAAGCACCTACTATTTGTCAGTCACTAATTTCTTGGAAAAAAGGAGTCATCTGTTAAAGTGGAAAAAAAAAGGTTTGCCCAAGTTTATTCAAGGGGAATAGAAATAAAAAAAGATTGTATTAACAATAAAAATACCAGTAACATGCAAAATATTAGTTTTATGTAAAATTTAAAAGACTATGTTGTGATAGAGACTGAGTGTGTACTCAAGGAAGTTTCCTCTGAGGAGATGCCATTTAAGCTGCAATTCAGATGACTGAAAAGATCGAGTCACAAAGAGACTGTGGGGGTGAGGGAGCATTTCATGCCAAGGAGAAGCCAGTGCAGAGGCCCTGAGACAGAAGCAGGACAGAGGAAGTTCATGTCACTGGATCAGGATAGGCGAAGAAGTGTGTCCTCAGGGGAGGGTGGAGAACTTATAAGGAAGTTGTTTGCATACTCTTTAATTTTTTTTTCAATTAGAGTTGATATTCAATATTACTTTATATTAATTTAAATGTACAGATAATGGTTAGACATTTATATAATTTACAAAAAGTTTAGTTTAGTTTAGTACCCAATTAGTTTAGTACCCATCTGGCACTATATGACTATTACAATATTGATTATATTCTCTATGCTGTCCATCGCATCCTTGTGACTATTTTGTAACTACCAATTTACACTTCTTAATCCCTTCACCTTTTCACCCAGCCCTCCAAATTCCCTCCCATCTGGCAGTCATCAGTTTTTCTCTCTGTATCTATAAGTCTATTTTGTTTTGTTTGTTAATTTATTTTGTTCTTTAGATTCCACATACAGTGAAATAATACAATTTTCATCTTTGTCTGATTTATTTCACGTAGCATAATACCCTCTAGGTCCATCCATGTTGTCACAAATGGTAAGACTTCATTTTTTTAATGACTGAGTAATATTACATTGTATATATGTATCACAGTTCTTTATCCAACCTTCTATTGATAGGCACTAAGGTTGCTTTCATATCTTGGCTATTATGAATAGCACTACAGTGAACAAATGGGTACATAGATCTTTTGAAATTAGTATTTTGGTTTTCTTTGGATAAACACCCAGAAGTGCAATTGCTGGTCATAAGACTGTTGTATTTTTAATATTTGAGAAACCTTTATACTGTTTTCTATAGTGGCCACACCAATTTGCAATCCTACCAACAGAGCACGCCAGTTCCCTTTTCTCTTCATCCCGCCAACACTTGTTTTTCGATTTATTGATGATAGCCATTCTGACAGGCATGAGGTGATATCTTATTGTGGTTTTAATTTGCATTTTCTGATGGCTACTAATGGATATCTTTTCATATGTCTATTGGCCATCTGTATGTCCCCTTTGCAGAAATGTACATTCAGTTCTTCTGCTCATTTTTTTATTGTATTTTTTTTTGGTGTTGAGTTATATGAGTTTTAAAAAAAAAACCATTTAGGGTATTAACCCCTTATCAAATGTATTATAGACAAATATCTTTTTCCACTCAGGAGGCTGTCTTTTCATTTTGCTGATGGTTTTCTTTGCTGTGCGAAAACGTTTATTTTGGTGTAGACCTATTTATTTATTTGTTTGTTTGTGTGTGTGTGTGTTTGTTTGTTTGTTTATTCTTTTGTTTCCCCTGCCTGAGAAGATGTATTGGAAAAAATATTACTAAGGCAATGTCAGAAAATTTACTGCCTATGTTTTCTAACAGAAGGTTTATGGTTTTAGGTCTTACACTTAAGTTTTTAATCCATTTTGAGTTTATTCTTGTATATGGTATAAGAAGGTGGTCCAATTTCATTTTTTGCATGTATCTTTCCATTTTCCTCAACACTACTTATTGAATAGACTGTCTTTATCCGATTGTATATTCTTACCTACTTTTCATAAATAAAATGACCATATACCATTGATATATTTCTAGGTTTTCTATTTTGTTCCACTGATCTATGTGTCTGTTTTTATGCCAGTACCATGATGTTTTGATTACTATTGCCTCGTAGTATAGTTTGACATCAGGTAGCATGATACTTCCAATTTTGTTCTTTTTCTCAAGATTGCCATAGCTATTCATGGTCTTACAGTTCCATATAAATTTTTGGATTATTTGGTCTCAATTTATAAAAATGCCATTGATATTTTGATAAGGATTGAGTTTAATCTATAGATTGTTTTAGGTAATGGACATTTTAACAATGTTAATTCTTAATTATGAGCACAATATATGTTTTCATTTATTTGTATCTTCCTTGATTTCTTTCTTCAATGATTTATAATTTTCTGGGTACAGGTCTCTCAACTCCTTGGTTAAATTTATTCCTAGTTATTTTATTGTTGATGCAATTATTTTCTTAAGTTCTTCTTATGATAGCGTATGATTGGTGTGTTTAGGTTCTTATATGTTTGGTGTATAAATATTTACTAGGGTTATGTACTCTTGTTAGATTGATCCCTTAACCACTATAAAACAGTCTCCTCTGTGTCTTATAATGGCCTTTGTTTTAAAGTCTATTTTGTCTGATATAACTATTATTACCCCAGCCTTTTTATTTGTTTGGTTCTATTTGCATGAAATATGTTTTTTCATTCATTTACTTTCAGTCTATGTCTGTCTTTTGATCTAAAGTGGTTCTCTTGTGAACAGCATTTGCACGAGTCTTTTTTTCTTATTTATTAAGCTACCCTCTGTCTTTTGATTGGAAGGTTTAATCCATATCTGGTTGCTGTGTCTAGAACTTTCAATACTATGTTGGATAGAAATGGTGATAGTGGGTATCTTTGTCCTGTTTATAATCTTAGAGGAAAGTTTTCCACCATTGAGTGTGATATTAACTGTAGGTTTGTCATATATAGCCTCAATTATATTGAGGTATTCCCACTTTGGTGAGAATTTTTATCATAAAATGATGTTGAATTTTGTCAAAAACTTTCTCCACATCTGTTGAGATGATTACATAATTTTATAATTCATTTTGTTGATGTCATGTAGCATATTAATTAATTTACAGATGTTGAACCATCCTTGCATCCCTGAGATAAATTCTACTTGGTCATGGAATATAATCTAGTTTGCTAATATACTGTATCTTCTTGGTGCATTGACCTTTTATTATTTTGTAATGTCTTTCTTTATCTCTGTTAATTTTCTTTGCTCTGAAGTTGACTTTATTACTACAGCCATTCATATTTTCTTTTGATCAATGTTCACATGATATATCATTTTTATTTTATTTTCAATATACCTATATCATTATATTTGAAGTGAATTTCTTATAAACAGCATGTATTTGGGTCGGTTTTATATCCACTCTGTCAATCTCTGTCTCTTAATTGGTGTATTTAGATCATTTACATTTAACATAGTTATGTGTAAGGGCTTAAATCTGGCATTTTAATTTTTGTTTTCTGTTTCTTTTCTTTTTACTCTATTTCTCTGTTTCCTTCTAACTACCCTCTTCTGCCTTCTTAACAATTCCATCTTGATATATCAGTGTAGTATTTGGAGTGTGTATATTAGGATACATGTTTAATTGGTTGTCCTACGTGTTAAGTTATATATACATGACTTGTCACAGTCTAGTAGTGTCAACATTTTATCAATCCAAATTGATGTAAAAAATTTACTTTCATTTAAATCCCTTTACCTTCCCCCATTTTAATGCAGGTGTTTTGAATATTTTCTCTACATACTTAGAGAATTTCATCACAGTATTATAATTTTGCTTCAATCATCAAAGAACTTAGAAACCGAAAAATGATTTAAAAACCCTATTGTATTTATCTATGCTTTTAATTTGGAATTTGTTCTTTCTTTATGATCTAAATTTTTCTCCATATCATTTTATTTCTGTTTAGATAACTCCCTTTAATCATTCTTTTAGGGTAGGATTGCTGGTGACAAATTCTCTTGTCTTCCTTTATCTGAGAATGTCTTGATTTCCTCTTTTTTCCTGAAGGTCATTTTCACTGTGTACAGAATTTTGGATTGACAGTTCATTTTAGTTTCAGCAGTTGAAAAATGTTGTGCCACTTCCTTCTGCTCTCCTTGGTTTCAAATAAGAAAGATACCATCGTTTTAAATGTTTTCTCTTGCAAATAGGATGTCACTTCTCTCTTGCTTCTTTAAAAATTCTGTGTCTTTAATTTTCAAGAGTTTAATTATAATGTATATTTTCATGGGTTTATTTGGGTTTATCCTTGATTTAGTCAGGTTTCTACAGAAAAACAGAACTACTAGATGTATAAATATAGATATACAGAAAGATATTTATTATGAAATATTGACTCATGATTAGCAAGGCTAAATCCCACAATCTGTTAACTGCAAGCTGAAGGCCCAGAAAAACTGGTCATATCATTCCAGTACAAACCAAAAAGCCTGTGAAATGGGGTAATCAATGGTATAATCCCAGTTTGAGTCTAAAAGCCCCAAAACCAGGAATAATGATGTTAAATTAGTCTAGAAACACTCTCCTAGACCACTCAGAAATAATGTTTTACTGACTCTCTACACATCCCTTAGCCCAGACCATAAGTTTTGATACATAAAATTTTAAGCATTAGAATTTTGTTTGAGGTTTGCTCAACTTCTTGAGTTTCTAGATTTATGTCTTTTGCCAAATTTGGTGATTTTTTAGCTACATTTCTTCAAATATTTTTTTCGGTCCTTCTGTTTCCTTTTTTCTTAAAATTCTGACAATACAAATGTTGGCTTATTTACTAAAATCCAACATGTCCTTGATTTTCTGTTAATTTTTGTCTATTTGTTCATGTTGGGCAATTTCTATTGTTCTATCTTTAGTTTAATGATTTTTTTCTTTATAGATTCTATTCTGCTGCTGAGCTCATCCACAGTGCTTTATTCAATTATTGATTTTTCAGTTATTCTCTTTTTCAGTTTTAAATTTTATTTGATTCTTCATGTTTACTATTTTTTTTTTTGCTGAGACATTCTAACATCTGTGTCATCTCAGTGTATACACATTTTGATTGTCTTCTGTCATTCAAACTGAAATGTTTCTGATTCTTGATATGAGAAGTGATTTTTGATTGTGTCCTGGATGTTGGATATTTTACTCTGAAACCCTGGAAGCTGTTAAACCTTGTTTTAACAGGCCTTGTCTGACATTGTGCCCATGGAGAAATGGGAATGCTTTCACATTACCACTAGGACCTCATTGCCTCCATTGATGTCCCAGAGATGTGGGGCGGGGGGGGGGGCGGGGGAAGACTAAAAGAGGGTATCTTATAGCTGCCTTGTGTGCAAAGATAGGGGCTCTCCACATGGCTTCTGCTGGGGTTGTGAGAATACAGTGTTTTTGTTGTTGTTGTTTGTTGTTGTTTTGGTGCCATTTCACATGGGTAGTGCATTATTGGATAAAATTACTTTGCCTTGCTAGGCTGCTCCTTCCTGGTCCTTTATCTAGAAAGAGTAGGCTTTTCTTGGAACTTTTTTTCCTCTGTGTCTATTGGCATTTCTGGGTTGCTGGATTCTCCAGCACCCAGCTCCCAGTCTGAGACATATGAAGGAAAACAAACAAACAACAAAAAAAGAATAACACATTTTGTTCCTTAAGGATTCCACCTTCAGATTCTCCTAATATTTGTTTTATACATAATGTAAAGGATTTTTAGCTGTACTTAGCAAGAGAGATGAGGAGAAGTATATCGATTGTTCAGAATCAGAAATGTCAAAGCCTTTGTTTCAAAAGGTGATCTATGTGGGTGATGCTTCCCACAGCCCTATCTGAGCTGTCTTAATCAGTTCCCCATTCATCCAACCCATGGTTGTTTCTTTGTCAGTTACTCTCTTTATACTGAATTAAGGCCTTAAGGACAGGATTGCTGTCTTCTTTATCTTAGATTTTTCACAGACCATAGTAACAGAATTGGGTCACAGCACCTTTGCACATCAGACTTGTTTATAAAAACCCTGTCCTCTATCCCTATAACTAGGGAATGTGTGAGGTAGGAAATAATTCCTGGCTCCAGCCCTTAACCAGCTCACTTTGGAGAAACACATGACCTAAAGCAGTGGCTCAGGCCCCAGTGTGACTAAAACCACCTGGAAAACTCATTTTTATATGGATTCCTTAGTTTATCTCTAGAGGTTCTCATTCTGTAACTTTTCTTTTTAACCAGCACCCCAGGAAACTTTTGAGAAACCCAGATCTTAAGGGGTTACCTGAGTGTAAATGATATTGGTACATTTCACGGATGAGAAATTGATTTACAGAATGTTAGTGAGCATCCCCAGTGTAGTCCCTGGACATGGTGAAGGTACTCAGAAATAGTTGTTTAATGAATTTACTAGCCACATCCTGCTTGTAATATTAACAAGCCCTACAACTTTGCACAGTAAGTTACTTACCAAAGACAGAAGGCAAAGAGGTTAAATAATTTGTCCAAAGTTACTCAGATTGGAACCTAATGTACCATCCAATGCTGCTTCCTAATTCCAAACATGAGCAGAATTCACCACCCTTCCCTGCCAAAATTGATTTTGATTATGGCAACAAAGAGATATGGACACCCTGAGCATATAAGAAAATATAAGAAAATAAGTATAAAACACTTTGTTAACATGAAAAGGCATATAAATTTATGGCACATTTTAAATCTAAAGTGATATTTTATAAATATCATCATTATTATTTTAATTATAACTATGATTACTGCTAGTAGCAATACATTCATACATAGGAGAGGTTCATACAAACAACATTATGATATTTGTAATCTTCTATTTTGGCCTCCAGTCATAATGTTCATCGATATATTTTTTCTTCTGTTTCCCACCTCCCCATCATCCCTCTCTAGACTATCCATTACATTCAAAGTTTTCTTCCTAAAATTAGCATATTTCTTAATACTTGCCTAAATTCAAATAATACTAAATGGGGTTCCCTAATATACAAATTATGACTGCAAAATCTTCCTACCTAACACAACATTACAGATTACTCATAAACATTCATGCTCAAATAGAAAATTAGATTTTATAATTTTTAATATATTTTCATTTTCAACTATATTTGACACACAATTATATTAGTTTCAGGTGTATAGCACAATAATTTGACATTTACATAACTCATTATTGGTGATCCCAATAAATACAGTACCAGTGCTGGCTGAAAATTACTGTTTGGCTATCGCCATAGGAACATAATACTCTAACAATAAGCTTTCTGCTTCTGTACTGCCTACTTGCCACAACCAACCTGTGGTTGACAGTTAGTAAAAGAAGAAAAATAGACTGTGTGTTCAAACATGATGAAGAATATGGGTTTAGGCTTAAAAACCACTGTACCTCTACATTCAGGCTGCTTCATTTGGGGGTCTGTGTACCCCTGGCAGACCCAGCTGGCTGAATAAAGAATGTGTTTCTATAACACTGACTTCTGGTGGTCCGTGTGTCCTTGGGGGCTGCAGCTACAACATTGGAGGCCCAGGAGAATCTCAGGGATGGCCCTAAGATCTAGACCGGACAGGCTCCAAAGCATTTGCTGTCCTGTTACAGACTCAAAGGGGTGGCCATCCTGAGACGTTCCAGGGGCTTTGAATGCCATGATGGGGTCATGCAATATCGTCAAGGACCATCTTTAGACACTCTTTGTTCCTGTTCACGCCGGAATTCTGAGGCCTCAATATCTGGATAAAAACCTCTTTTCTGTTGACTGGTCATCGGGTCTGTGAGAAGACTGGACCAGTCATATCTCCGGACCATGCCAGGCCATGGGACATCACCTCCTGTGCTCTGTTTAGGGTCTGTCTATTGTCTTTAATCTTGTCTGAGTGTAGGTAGACCTCTCCGGTCCACCTACACCCCAAGTAATTGTTTTCATCTAAGTGTCTATCTTATGTTTTCTGCGCAAGCGATGGGGGAGGCCTGAGTTCACAGAAGACACCCTTGGGGTGTCTCCTGCAATATTTCAAAAATGGGTTTGTAGAGGAGCTGACATGGCATAAAGTTTCTCCAGGCAACAAGAACTTTGTGTGAAGTTGAGTGGCTCTTTTTGGTGAAACGGCCTCCAAAGGTTCTTTGACAGGGGTTTAGTGAGGAATGTTTGGAAGATTGGTAGACCAGGAATCCCAATCAGTTTCCCTACATTGATCAATGGTTAACTCTTGTTCAGAACTTCCTTCTTGGCTCCACAGTGTGACCTTTCTCTAGGGCGTGAGTCTTAGTTTGGGCACCCTGAAATATATGGCAACTGAATTCCAAGACAACCCAGTCCTCAGTCCTCCAAACTTCTCTGGAGGACAGTGACCTTCCCCCACCCTATAAATCCAGGACAGCGGAGGCCAATAGCACCGCCTCACCTCCTCGGATGCAAGCAGTTAACCCCTATGGGCTCCTGCTCCACCCAGGCGGGACACCAGCCAATACCACCCCAGCCATTCTCCCCTTGTGAGAAGCACACTCAGGACATCACACAGACAGGCCCTTTATGGTTTATGTGCCTTTTTTGATTAGTGACGCTGTACAACTGGAAGGCATAGAATCCGCCTTTCTCTAGAAACCCAGGCATAATAGGACTCTTAGAAAAGTGTCTTTAGACTCACCACCCACCTGGGACGATTGCCAACAGCTTTTAATTACCCTCTTCACCACGGAATAACATGGACAATTCGAGTGGAAGCGCTAAAGATAGCTGTGAGAAGGAGGAGAGCTGAGGGAGCAGGGAACAGATTGAGGAGGAATTTCCCTCCACCTTCCAGACTGGACACAATTCTCAGCAAGGGAGAATGTATTAGATCGGTACCACAGATTCTAATTAGGGGAATTAGGATGCTGCTCGCCAGCCAACTAACCTTTCTAAGTGTAACTGAAGTTATACAGGACCTCAGAATCCCCCAGAGCATTTCTTGAATGACTACAGGAAGCTTACAGGTATACACCCCATTGATCCTGAGGTCCCTGAGAACCAGCAGGCAATTAATGTAGCTTTGCTACTCAAGCAGCCCCTGATATCCAGTGTAAATTACAAAATTAGAAGTTTTTCAGGGATGAACCTGTACCAACTTGTTGAGATAGCCCAAAATGTTCAATAACAGAGCACTGGATGACTTTCTAAACATATGGCTAAATCCAAACTACTGTCATCAACCCAGCCAATCTGTTGCCAGACCTAGACCCTGAGACCCCCGTTAAGACTGCATAGATTTTCACTGGTGCTGTGTATTCTGTGGCCAACCTCAAAGACTCCCTTCTCCTGAGGCTGATGAATTCTGTTCACAGACGGAGCAGCTTCATGCAAGAAGGGCAATGGTCATAACTCTAACTGGCACCATCTGGTCACAGCTCCCCCTGAGACTTCTGCTCAAAAAGGCAGAACTCACTGCCTCACTGAGGCACTAAGTTGGGGAAATGATAAGGCAGTCACAATATATACTGACAGCCGATACCCTTTGCCACTGCCACATGTACATGGAGCATCTAAGGAGAGGGCTTCTGACTTCAGCTGTGGAAGGACAACAAGAATAAGAGGAGATCTAGCCTTACTTGAAGCCATATAGATATATAAGGCTCTTGCTATTGTTCATTGTAAAGGCATCAAAAAGGGAATAGTCCCGAGGCTAAGGGAAACCAACAAGCCAATGCAGAGGCAAGAACAATGGCCACAAGGCCAGTGGGCTCCACCACATCTACTGACTGTTGTCCCTTACCCAGAGCTGCCTCCATCTCCAACCTATATGGTGGAAGAGAACATATATTTTCAAGATAAGGGAGCCACTAGGAACAAACAAGGGTGGTGTATGACCCAAGATAGAAAAATCAGGTTCTCATGGGCCCTTGGAAAGACCCTCCTCCCCAACTACACCAGACCACACACCTAGGGCAAACTAAAGTGCTTCAAGCTTTAGATCCTACTTTCACTTGTTATAAGGGAGAAGAACTGCAGAGGAGATTGTCTCATAATGCAAGTTAATCCAAAGAAGGGGAAGATAGAAGAGCCTAGGCATATGGAAAGAGGAACTTATCTGGGGGACCACTGAGAAGTAGTTTCACTGAGGTAACCCCAACTGTGGGGGGGCTACAATTATTTACTTGTTTTTATAGACACCTTTTCAGGATGGGTGGAGGCCCTCCACATCAGGAAAGAAACTGCCTTAGTAGTTACTCAGAAACTACTACAAGAAATCCTCCCTCAATTTAGTCTCCCCAGAACTTTAGAGTCAGATAACGGGCCAGCCTTTGTAGCAGAGGTATCACAACAATTGGCTAGCTACCTAAATTTGCAATGGAAACTCTACTGAACCTACCACCTATTGGCCAAGTAGAGCTAATGAATTGGACCCTAAAAGAGACATTAGTCAAGTTATGATTAGAAACTGGTGGGACTTGGGTAGAACTTCTCCCCTTTGCTCTTCTCCAAGCCAGGTATACTCCATATATTAATGGATTCACCCGATTTGAAAATTTCTTTGAAAAACCCCTACTTAATACCTAGAATAGAAGATGAGAAAAAGGCAGAACTACATAACCTTGTCTACTTAAGTCTTTACAGGCCCTTCAAAGTGTACAGAAGGAGATTTGGTCCCGAGTTCGTGCTGCCCACTCAGCACGGGGGATGGATTTCCCCATCAGTTTCAGCCTGGGGATTCTGTGTGGATCCGGAAGTTCACTTCCAAAGGACTAGAATCCAAATGGAAAGGACCTTTCACTGTCTACCTGATGACTGCAGTTAAAGTAGACAACATCCCATCATGGATTCATCACTCCCACATGAAGGCAGCACGAGAGTGGACAGCTCAGGAAGACAGGTCCTTAAGACTAAGACTCAAGTGTACATAAGTCTAACTCTCTGTTTCTTCCTTTTTTCTTCTTTAGCCCAAGCATACAGAAACATACACCAGACTAGAGCATAGGAGCTCATAGTAACTGAGACTGGTGAAATCATTGCCCAGAACATCACCAGCCACGGTACTCCAGAGATCCAAGTTAACTTGTTCTGGCTTGCCAGAGATCTCCTCGCCATTACAACAGCTGGACACCACCTTGGATCAGGATCTTTCCTAGGTGGAGGAGCATACTTAGGCTACAAGGGGAGACCCGACTGTGGCATATTATTGGCTGAGAAAAAGTCTCTTAGGAATAGGACTTTATAGTTGTCCTCAAGGACATTACCCAGAAATATCTAGCTGCATAGGTAATATGGGACTTGGATGTGAAAGCCAAGGGCAATTTTCTTGTGCTACTTGGGTTATGAGACTATCTCCACTATAGATAATTATAAAAAATGAATGATGATCATATTAGATTAATAAGAGAACGAAGCCCCTTCACATGCTCTCTTGGGTCTTACAATCCTGTCATAATCACCATCAAAACTAGTAGCCCTGGGGGACACTATTGGTTCACAGGACAGACATGGGGTATCAGATTAATATAAAACTGGGTAGATTTCAGGATTATATTTTTACTATACAAGGTTAAGGACCCTCCCAGGAATGCTAACCTATAGGACCCAAACAAAACCACTTCTAGTTCTAGGAACACCACCCCAAAAGTCTTACACCTAAGAAAACTTCTGTTTATGGAACAACTCCAACTCCAGCTCTAGCCCTTCCAAGTAGTAGCCTAACAGCTATTAAATCCCAGGCATTCGACCAGCCACAACCATAACCAGAGGAGCATTAATAACTATGCTAATGACAATACACAAGGTCTTAAATAAGAATGACCCCAGACATAGGACAGATTGCTGGTTGTGCCTAAACTCAAAACTCCCTTACTATGTTAGGGTAGGAACTCCCCTAAACTTAATTGAGCTTAGCAAGCTAGAACTTCAAGTCAAATTCACTAACAGAAATAGTCCTCCAAAATAGAAGAGGTTTAGATTTATTATTCTTAGAACAAGATGGATTAGTATGGCTCTAAGTGAAACCTGTTGCTTATATGCCAATAACTCTGGAATAATTAGAGAAAGCTTACTACTAGTACAGAGAAATTTAGGTGCCCAGTAAAAAACAAAGACTAAATCAGATAACTAGTTTCATAGGATGTTTAATTGGTCGCCATGGCTAACAACCTCCTATCTGCTATACTGGACTTTAATCCTCCTCCTCCTCTTGTTAACTTTTGGCCATGTTTCCTCAAATTTCTTTTTTAGATATATAAGGAAAAAGTTAATTCTATTAAACTTTTAATAATACAAAATAGAGGCTATGAGCAGATTCCACATGAAGAATCAAGGATTCGGTTTTCCACTACAGGCCAGTGGGGAACGTGCTGGCTAGAAAATTACTGTTTGTCTATCTATCACCCATGGGACATAACGCTCTAACAATAAGCTTTCTGCTTCTGTACCCCCCACTTGCACAACTGACCTGTGGTTGACAGTTAGTAAAAAAGAAGAAAAATAGCCTTGTGTGTTCAAACAGGATGAAGAATGTGGGTTTAGGGCTTAAAAACCTGTACCTCTACATTTTGGGGCTGCTTCATTTGGGGTCTATGTACCCCTGGCAGATCCAGCTGGCTGAATAGTGTGTTTCCTATAACTCACTGATTTCTGGTGATCCGTGTGTCTATCGGGAGCTGGCAACCACAATACCATCTATTATTACACTACTGACTATATCCCGCCCTATACTCTATATCCCCATGACTATATTTTAACTACCAATTTGAACTCTTAATCACCTCTCCCCTTCACCCATCTCCCCATCCCCCACCAATCTGACAACCATCAAAATGCTCTCTGTATCTATGAACTTGTTTTCTACTGTTTGTTTGTTTAGCCTGTTCTCTAGATTCCACATATGACATGTCTTTCTCTGATTGACTTACTCCACTCAGCAACAATACCCTCTAGGTTCCATCCATGTTTTTGCAGATGGCAAGATTTTATTGTTTTATATGGCTGAGTAATATCTCGTTGTGGTGTGTGTGTGTGTGTGTGTGTGTGGTGTGTGTGTGTTGTATTTTGTCTATTTTGTCTGGTATAAGTTTTGCCACCCAGCTTTTAGTTTGTTTGCTTCCACTTTCATGAAACATTTTTTTTTCATCTCTTTATATTTTTGGACTGTGTGTGTCTTTTGACCTGAAGTGAATCTCCTATAAGCAGCATATGTAAGGGTCTTGTTTTTCTCATTCATTTAACCACCCCATATTTTGATTCAAGCATTTAATCCATTTATATTTAAATTAATTGTTGTTAGATATTTAGTTATTGCCAGTTTATTATTCATTTTTTTTTATCTTTTTTTCTTCTTAAATAAGTTCCTCTAACATTTCCTATAATACTGGCTTGGTGATGATGATCTCTTTTAGTTTTTTCTTATCTGGGAAATTCTTTATCTGTCTTTTGGTTGTAAATGATAGCTTTGCTGTGTAGAGTAATCTTGGTTGTAAGGCCTTACTTATCCTACTTTGAAATTTTCTTCCAGTTTCTTCTGGCCTTGAAAGGTTTCTTGTTTTGATATTTCAGCTGACAGTCTTATGAGAGCTCCCTTATAGGTGATGAACTGTTTTTTTCTTGCTACTTTTAAGATTTTTCTCTTTGTCTTTAACCTTTGGCATTTTAATTATGATGAGTCTTGATGTGGACCTGTTCGGGTTCACCTTGTTTAAGACTCTCTGCACTTCCTGGACTTGTATGTCTATTTCCTTCACCAGGTTAGGGAAGTTTTTCAGTTCTTATTTCTTGAAATAGGTTTTCAATTCCTTGCTCTTTTTCTTCTCCTGAAATCCCTATGATGCAAATGTCCTAGCACTTAATGTTGTCCCAGATGTCCTAGCACTTAATGTTGTCCCCTTAATCTTTTCTCATTTTTGGATTATTTTTTCTTGTTGCTTTTCTGATTAGATGTTTTCTGCTACTTATCTTCTAAAGTGTTTATTTAGATCCTTCACTTTATCTAGTCTACTATAATTGCTCCTAAAGTATTCCTCATTTTAGTTATTGTGGTCTTCACTTATGACTGGTTCTTTTTCATGTTTTCTATCTTCAATTTTATGTTCCTACCTTTTTGTTAAAGTTCTTACTGAGTTCTACTCTTCCCCTAAGTTGATTGATCATTCTTTTAACAAGTGTTTTGAACTCTGCACCTGGTAGATTGCTTGTCTCTATTTTGTTGAGTTCTTTTCCTGGAGCTTTGCTCTGTTCTTTCACTTGGGACATGTTTCTTTGTCTTCCCATTTCAGCTGCCTGCTTGTGTCTGTTTCTATGTATTAGGTAGGGCTGCTGTGTCTCTTTGATCTCAGTAGTGGCCCTATGGAGTAGGTGTGCTGTGGGTTCCAGTGGCACAGTCTTTCCTGGTCACCTGAGCTGGATGCTCCAGGTATATCCCTTTGTGTGGGTTGTATGTGTCCTCCTGTTGTAGTTGAGCTTTGGTTGCTGTTTCTGGTCAATGGAGGGATTGATCCTTGGACTGTTTGGTTGTGATGACTGGCTATGACCATGAGGAAGCTGTTGTGCAGGGGCTGAACCTACAGAGCAGGATTCGCTTTAGCAGGGCTCTAGCACCTGTCTGTTTGCCTGTGCGATGTGTTATCCTCATGCAACCCTCTGTGGTATTCTGGCTCCAATGGAAATGGGCCACCACATGTGTAGGCCAAGACCTCCTGAGAGGGGACTATTGCAGGCCAAGTTCAGCTGCAGTCTGTGCTCTGCCCAGGGTTAACTGGCATAAGATACCAAGCAATCTGCAGATGGCCACCACCCATGCTGGGCTTGGAAGTGCCTCAAGAGGCCAAGCTGCAAACAGAGACTGGCTGCCCCTGGCACCAAACCTGGGGCTGCTTCAACAAGAAGTATGGGGCCATCTAAGGCCAGATCTTTCTTGTTTACGTTTTATTAACCTCTGAAAGAATTTAGAAAGTCCACAGTATAAGCCAAGATAGGACATTTGTATGGAAAATTCATTGGAAGTGGCTTAGGTGGGCCTGACATTGATAGAGATGGGAGTCTCAGGAACTCACCTGGTTAGGGTAACCAGTATTAACTACATTGTTTGAGATTCAGACATGATGCCTGCCTGGGCCCACAAGCCAGGTTAGGAAGGGCTCAGCAAAGGAGCAATGCCCTCTGCCAGCACTTCTGTCTGGGAGAAATCTGCAGTTCAGCTCTTGTCCTAAGCTAGACAACTCAGTTCCTCTCTATGTCCCTTGAAGCTGCCTGCCCAGCTCTGGAGCTCAGAGTGAGCAAGTTTGTCAGTGGTAATTCCACATGTGGGCCTCTTAAAAGGAAAGTCTGTGACTCCATCAGCCCTCTGTCTCACCTAGCCACAATCTTCACTGGGTTTTTCCAGCCAGAGGTTGTGAGGACATCTCTTTCTAGCAACTGAAACCCTGGGCTAAGGACCTCAGTGTGGGGCCAAGACTCTCACTGTTCTGTGGGGACCTCTGCAGCCGAGATATTCCTCCCAATTCTCAACCATCACGCGCAGATGTGGAACTAGCTTGTTTCGTGTCTCTATGCTTCCTACCAGTCTCAAGGTGGCCTCTTCTGTTCGTCCTCAGTTGTAGGACTTCTGTTCAGCCAGACTTCATGGGATACTTTGATTTTTTGAAGAATTTGAGGAGAATAGGTATTAAATCTTCTCTGAATGTTTGGTGGAATTCACTGGTAAAGCATCTGTTCCTGGACTTTTACTATTTGGTAGGTTTTTGATGATTGTCCTCAATTGTAATGCTCATCAGCAATCCATACTGTTCATCAGTCTATTTAGATTTTCCAGTTCTTGATTCAGTCTTAAAAGGTTGTATTTTTCTAAGTACTGGTCCATTTCTTATAGGTTATTAAAGTTGGTGTTATATATTTTTCATAGTATTCTTGTATGATCCTTTGTATTTCTGCAGTGTCTGTCATAATTTCCCCTTGAGATCTCTGATTCTGTTTTATTTGTGTCCTTCCTCTTTTTTCTTTAGTGAGTCTAGCCGGGGTTTGTCAATTTTATTGATCTTCTCAAAGAACTAGTTCTTTATTGCATTTATTTTTTCTATTGTTGTTTTGTTTTCAATTTCATTTATTTCTGCTCTAATTTGATTATTTCTTTCATTCTGCTGGCTTTAGGCTTCATTCGTTCTTCCTTTTATAGTTTTTTAAGATGAAGTGTTAGGTTGTTTATTTGGGCTCATTCTTGTTTTAGAGATAATCCTATAATAATATGAACTTCCTCTTATGACCTCTTTTGCTGTGTCTGAAAAATTTTGATACATTGTACTATCATTATTATTCGTTTCTATGTACCTCTTGGTCTCTCTTTTTTATTTTTTCTCTGAGTCAGTTATTTTTTCAATAGTATGTTGTTTAATCTCCGTGTATTTGCAGGGTTTTCCTCTTTCTTCTTGCAATTGATCTCTAGCTTCAAAGCACTATGATCAGCGAATATGCTTGGTATGATTTCAATGCTCGTATATTTATTGAAGCTATCTCTGTATCTTAGATGTGGTCAATCCTTGAAAATTTTTCATGTATACTAGAGAAGAATGTAAGCTGCTGTTTGGGATGAAATGACTCTGTAAATGTCAATTAGTCTGATGTCAGTTAGTCTGATGTGTCTTTTAAGGTTATTATTCCTTATTGATTTTCTGTTTAGTTGGTCTGTTGATATCTGCCAATGGGGTATTTAGGTCCCTTGCTACAATAGCATTTAGGTCTGTTTTCTTCCTTTAGTTCCATTAGTAATTGTTTTACATATTTTGGGGCTCCCTATTTAGGAGCATAGAAATTAGTGTGTTATGTCTTCTTGGTGCATGATTCCTATTCTCATTATGAAGTGTCCCTCAGCATGTTTTCTTACTTTTTTTAATTTGAAGTCTATTTCTTCTGTTATTAGTACTGCTACTTCCACTTTTCCCTGAATACCATTTGCTTGATATACCATTTTCTACCTTTTCACTTTGAGTCTATATCTGTCTTTAGAACTGAGATATGTTTCCTGGAGGCAGCATAAGGTTGGGTTTTGGTTTTTGATCCAATCTACAACTCTGTGTTTTTTTTATTGGTGAGTTCAGTCCATTTACTTTTAGGGTGATGATTGATATATGAAATATTCTTATAGCCATTTTATTTTTGCTTTCTAGTAGTAGTGTTTCCACTGTTTCTTTATCCTTGTCTTTCCATTTTCTTTGTTTTGGTTAGATTTTGTGGGCTTTCCCTCTGGTCCTTCTTGTTTTATGTTATATATTTCAGTTGTGAATCTTCGGTGTGTGGTTACCATTACAAGTGTGTACAGGATAGTTTTATATATATACAGTCATCCATTTTCTTCAGCGTGTGCCTTATCTCCATTCCCCTTTGTGAATTTGGATCTTCAAATATTCCCCTTTTCTGTCATTCTGTCTCAATTTGTCCTTATGTATGGTGAACATTCATTACTATCTTGCTATAGCAATTCTCTTCTTATTGTTTAAGTTTATATAGCTCTGTTCTTAGTAAGGGTGCACTCCTCTGCTTCTATTTATCTGCTAGACACCTTACTACTCTAATTTTATGTGTGTGTGGTGTGTGTGTGTGTGTGTGTGTGTGTGTTGTATTTTGTCTTAGGTGAGCTGATCCCTTTCAGTATTTCCTGTAATGCAGGCCTTATGGTGGAGAATTCCCTCAATTTTTGAATGTCTGGAAAGTTCTTTATTTCTCCTTCATATTTAAAGGAGAGCTTAACTGGATACTTTATTCTTGGCTGGTAATTCCTTTAAGTTAATAGTTTAATATTTGATTCCACTCACTTCTGTTTGTAAGGTTTGTGCTGAGAAGTCCGATGATAATCTAATGGGTTTTCCTTTTAAGTTGCCATCTTCTTTTCCCTGATTGCCCTGAGAATTCTTTCTTAGTCATTGATTTTTGATAATTTTAATACAATGTGTCTTGGTGAAGACCTTTTTGGATTGAGATAATTGGGTGTTCCTTTTCCTTTTGAAATCCAAGCTCTAGCTCATTCCTTAGATTTGGAAATTCTCAACTATTTGTAATAAAATGCTTCTAATCACTGCTCTTTTTCCTCCCCTTCGATAATGCTCATTATTCTTATATTTCTCTCCTGATGGTATCAGCTAGTTCTTAAAATTTCTCTTTCATTACTTTTCATTCTTCAGTTTCTCTCTTCTTCCTCTTATTTTATTTCTAGATTTCTGTCTTCGATATCAATGATCCTTTCCACCATTTGGTTGACTCTGTTTCCCAAGCTTGCTATTTCATTTTTCAACTCTTGCAGTGTATTTTTTTTTATCTCCAGCAGTTCTATTTGTTTCTTTGAGGGTTTCTATCTCCTTGCTAAAGAACTCATTCTGCTCATCTACTTTGTTTTTTCAATTCCTGAAATTATTTTGTATCTCACTGAGTTTTTTCAGAAGTACCACCCTAAATTCTCTGACATTTAAGTTGCATATTTCTATGTCTATAAGCTTATTTTCTAGAGACTTTTCTCTTTCTTTCTGAGATTCCTGGTTTCCTTGGTTGTTCATGGTGTTTATTGGAGTATTTCTATGCCTGGGCATTAATGGAAGTGTATTCTGCTTTTTTTTCCCAAAAAGATTTATTATATAAAGGTCTCTTTTTTATTCTGTTGCAAAAAAAAGCATTTTTTCTTTTGGTTTCCAGTAGGCTCATCTAAGCTTCTTGGATCACTGCTTTATATAAAACCTTAATAATGTCTTTTTTTCCCTTATAGATGTTTAATCACGCTCACAACCCTTAGCCTCAGTCCCTGTCAGTGTTTGCAATAGCTTTGGTAGAGTTTGCTCAGATTCCCCTGGGGTTCTACTGTGTTCAGTCTTGGAGTTAATAGGGGGATGGGACACCTGGGTTGGGGTATTGGGGGCTACAGCTCAGCTTCAGTTTTACTGCCATGGCTGGTGCAAATCAACTCTTGATTTCCTTCCATCCCCGCTTCTCTGTCATCTCACTTCTCTGCTCTCTGCCTCCGATGACTAGGCCCTGCCACAGGTCCTCATGGTCCATCATTTTCCAGGCAGAGTATTCAGAGAACTCATTGCACTGTCTCTCCTCTCCTTCCTCCTGCAGGGAGCTCTGGCTGTGAGTGGCAGCTTCTTTTTATCTCCCAGTCCACTGCCTGACATCTAGGGTTCTCACCGCGGTGGTAACTCTTATGCACAGATCCCACACTCAGACATGCTGGTGTGAACTTCGGGTGTTGTTTTTTTGTATGGTTTTAAGATGTTCAGCTTATAGTTATTTCAAGGAGAGAGATCTGGGGATGTTTCTCACTCTGTCATGTTTTCTCTAAACTCCAGCCCTGATTTGAAAGCAAGAGAGGAGCAGAAATCTGCTGCCATGGTGAGCACTCCTAAGCTGTCCTGCAAGGTGACAACTTAGTGCAATTCTGCTCTGGAGGCCAGACTTCTCTAATTCCAGGTCAAACTGCAAAACGAGTTAATTATAAGGAATGAGCAAATTACACCTTTCAAGCCCTGTGTTCCATCGTATAACATGGACAATGAATGCTGTCACCTTCACTACCATCTGCTCCATCACAGGATGGTAATTTCTCTGCCCCTGAACTTCAAATTAAAAGAACTATAACTAAAAACCCAAAGAGCTTTCTATAAAAGGAGACATCATCTCTTGTCCGATGTTGAAGCTGAAATTATAACTACCAAAGGGAGACAGCAGGTACAGGCACATCTGGAGCCTCCCCAGGAGCTAAAATTTACCTGACAGTCACTGAGTCCCATTGGGGGTCAGGTCCACTATGAACACTGGACATATGACCTTAGTTAAGGGTTCTCTTGTACCAGACATGTGATAAGAACCTATGCATATTCTCATTCACTATCTTGCCTACCACCCTACAAGGAAGGTATCATAAGTGAGTTATGTGCATCACAAAACTTATATGGTATGTACATCACAACCCTTATTGTGGCAGAGATGGCTAAGTCCACCAAAATCCATTTTTCCTTCCTCTTTATACTAGAAAATGTATCCTTCCACATGGCTGAATAGTGGCACACACCTTTCCTACAATCAGGCAGGGTCCAAAGGAGCAGAATAGGTGAGGTCACTCATAGGCCAAAGAACTTAAAATGAGGAACTTGCCTCCTTCACAGTCTTGTTCCTCTTCCTTACAAAACTGTGCTAGAAAGATTCAAAATTCAGCCTTGATCATATAGATAAAATAATGCCTAAGGAATTGGGCAGAACAAAATAGAAAGGTCCCTGAATAAGCATATGGAGCAGAACCATCTGCTAGCCTGGAATTCAGATGGTTATGTGAGAGACAAATGATCACTACCTGATTTGAGATCTTTGTCTCCTGGGGTTTACCTGTTTGGCAGCAGCAGAGTCCAAAAATAGGTAGTTTTGTCTAATTTCAAAACTTCCAATGATTTAATATTGGTTATGTCACTCAATGTTCAGTCAAATGAACAATGACAGAAATTTACTTTTTATTATTTATGTATTTGTATGATGTATGTATGTATGTATGTATGTATGTATTTATTTATTTTTTATTTATTTATTTGATTTATTTAGAGTGACATTCATTAACAAAATCATATGGGCTTCAAGCATACAATTCAATAATACATCATCTGTTAGTTTGCATTGTGTGTTCACCAGCCAAAGTTAAATTTCCTTCCATCACCATACATTTAATCCCCTATACCTTTACCTACCTCCCCCCTCCCCCTCTTTCCTCTGGTAACCACTAAACTATTGTCCATGTCCATGAGTCTCTGCTTATTTGCCTTGTTTATGTGTTGCTTTCAGTTTTAATGTGTCGCATATGAGTGAATCATGTGGTTCCCAACTTTTTGTGTCTGACTTATTTTGCTTAGCATGATAACCTCAAAGATTTATCCATGTTGTCACAAATGAGTATTTCATCTTTTCTTATAGCTGAGTAATATTCCATTGTATATATGTACCACATCTTCTTTATTCAATTATCTCTCAAAGGACACTTCAATATGAAGAACCAGTTATGGAAAGTTTTAAAGACCAGAGATTAGGAAGGAGAAGCTGAGGGGTACACAGAGACTATAATTAACCTAAAAATAAAAGGTCTTTTAAAGTGAGAAGAAGTAAGCATTGATTGAGATCAATAAAGATAGCTATTCAGGATACACTGATTACATGTAGAAGCCAAAATAATGTTCTAATTAAGGGACAAAAGCAACGGTTATATATGAGAAAGGAAAGGGGAACAATTACTTAAATAGAAGAAAGGTATTTCTATTCATGCTGATAATGTAGTGAAGTTAATTCTAAACAACATTTTAAATATTCAGTCCAAGTAGTCATCAGTCCTATAGTCATAATATCTGATTTCTTGTTATTTTTGTAAATAGTTCTTTTGGAACACAAGGTTGCTTTTAGACCCAGTCCAAAGGTTATTGTTCCCTGTTTTAAAATTTTTAAGATTTGAGAGATAAGAAGAAGGCAGTTCCTCTAGCATGGCAGCTCTGATTCCATTTTAAAGTGGCTCCATTTATATTATTGTTTACATTTTCCCTCTTTTGATTAAGATCTTTCCTTGAAAGCATCACCGAACAACCTTTAGAAGTATTGATCAGTTTTTAAAAGTATCATTGGTCCTCCATTGTCAGGTAGCTCGTTTGGTTATGTCATGCCATGGTCGGTCCCTCATCACCGGAAGGCTCATTTCTGGTATGTCATGTTCCACATGGAGGAAAAGAAGTATTTTTTCTTAGACTTAGAACACATTTAGAACACATTTAAATAACAAGAGCACTAGAACAGAGGAAGTCTTTACCATCACATTTCTTTAAGGACAACCATCTTCTGTTATTTCTTGAGGCTTCTCATATAAGTCTCATACGCCATGGTGATTATCTCAAAATGTTGAGGAACTATTTAATCAGAATGGTGTCTTTATAACATCAAACTATGCAAAACAATCATTTATAACAGCAAAAATTCCTAATAATATCAAACAAAATTCTAACTCCAAATTGAAGAAATAGATCTGAACCAGAATGTGATACCTGAGGGCAATCAGTTGAAGATTTAAAGAACCATGGAGTGTTAGTGGTTACTTATTTAATCATTTGGTTTGTGCCCACATTTTATCTAGTTCCATTTTATTTCACCAGAGGTGCTTTATTCAAATAAAAGGTCTATTAATAAAGCAAGCCCCACCTTGCCTAGCTAGGGTATAGTCAAGAGCAATTCTATTGTCTAATGTAACTTATGCAAGGGAATTTAAATATTTTTCCAGTTGGCTACTATTGTGGTGCTCATTTCAGCACCTCATCAAGGAAAAAATATCATTTCAAATCCGATACCTTTATTAGGGCTGATCACCAGCCATTGTGCATCCTTGACTATGTGTGCAACCATTTGCATGTTTTGACCTGTCAAGTAGCTTTAAATACAATGCCCAATGTTGTTGTCTTCCCAGACAGAAGAAAAAGGGAAATATAACTATTAGAGTGCTTGGCTTCTCATATTTGTTTGTGAAATAGAAGGAACTAAAGCAGAGGGAGGAGGGGAAGGAAGGTATAGATTATACAGGCCTGGTCCAGAATCTTTGGTTAGCTATGCACAACAGATGTCATCTGCTTCATTTCCTACTAATTTTAAATACTCTATTGGTTAAGCAGTCCAATTAGGTGTAAAAGCTTTCTTTAAAGTGAGAAACATGATTCCAAGAGTCAATATTTTTAAATTTAGTCACACATAGAGTAGTTAAGAATACCCAAAGTTTTGGAGAGATCATGTAGAAAGGAATAGATAAATGTCCAGTTTTGCTTACAAAGATATAATTTACCAAATTACTGTAGGTCATCAGTAGCTTAGAAAAAAATGTCCTTGTATCTGGAAAGAGGGGATCAAAAACAGTAATGTTATATGGAACAAGACATAAAATTGTAATTATTTTTATCAGTTTATTTAGTCTTATGTTATTAATTCTTATTGATTTTGGTCTTCTAGTAGCATAATTTTACTAATCCAGTTTTTCCTTAGAGTTCTGTAAATCTTTACCAAATTCAGTGTTGGGTTTTTTTTTGTGTGTTTGTTTGTTTGTATTATCCTACAGCAACCAGTCTTCCTAGATGGTCTCCCATCCAAGTACTAACCAGGCCCAACCCTGCTTAGCTTCTAAGATCAGACAGGATCAGGTGTGTTCAGGATGGCATGGCCATAGACAGTGTTGTTTTTTTAAAAGTTTAATTAGAAGCCTATATTTTAGAGTATCAGAGTCTTCTCCATGAATTTCCCTAAGAGGAAAACTTGGTGTAAAAACATTTTTGTGAAAATATTAGAGTAAAACAATAATTGTCTGTAAACAATAAAAGACATAATGGCCATGGTTAAAGATTTGGTGAGAGTTCACATGCATAGTACATATAAATAACGCAATTGACTTGGGTGTCCATTCTTGACCACTTGGGTGTTCAATCTTAGTTAGCTCTACCACATATAAAATCCTTTTATCAAAATCCCTGCTTCATGAACCTTCTGCAACTTCCACAAATCTGCTAAAACATGCATATACCTTTCAGTTTTTTGTCCTGTCTTTTCCTTTATTTGAAAACAATCATTCTATTTTTAGGACAAAATTCCTTTCCTTTTTTTTTTTTTCTTTACAAAAAAATGCATGTATTTTATATCCTTCTTTATCCAAAAAACATATTCTATTCTGCTTTTCCTTAAGAAAAGTGCATCTCCATGTCACATACATTCCTCCACTAAAAAACATACATCCTATGTAGTATAGTCATTTAGTTGTATCCTTATTATTTTCTAGTAGTTTTGTAAAAATCATAGTTCTTTTTAAATCAACTTTGGCAAGGGAAATTATACAGCAGTTTTGTATTTTTAGAAGGCCACAGTTTTCCTCAGTCTCTGTGGGCGATGTTTTGGTTAATCTCTGGGTGTTTACATTTCAAAAACATCTTACAGAGTTACAATTTTGAGAGACAAAGACTATAAATTTTTGGCATTATTTACTTGAACTGTTTCTTGTTTAATTTAAACATACGAAATATGCCTGATTTGCTCGTTGTCCCCTTTTATAATGAGAGAAAGCAATCTTTTGAAGAGTTCCAGGATTCTTCTGAAAAACTCCAAACTTCATAAAAAATCTGAAAGGTCAAAAAATGACTCTTTAATTTTTGAATCTGAAAATGTGTCAACATATCGAAAGTTTAAACCATTTGGTCATAGATCATGGTGGAACAAAACAAGTTATTAATCATTAGTAACAAAGACTTTGCAGGTAAGTACAGAAAGTTCATAGTGATAAACAGAAGTTTAGCACTTTTAACATTAAGAAGACTCGGTTTACTTAAGCAATTAAAGACCTGATAATAAAGAGTACAAAAATAAATAAAATATAAAATCTTTGTTTTCCTTTATAATCTCTTATTAAGAGCATATCAATAATACAGAAAAATTTTGTTCTTTAACAGAAAAATAACATTAAGTTTTAGCTTTACATAAGTATATCACTGATATTAAAACAATTAATTTTTTAAAATCTATAAAAACAATTTAATTTATGCAGCTTAACTAAAAGGTTAAATTCTAAATAACTGTAATAAATTATTTTTATTTTTCTTAATGAAAACATATCTTTATATTTTATACCCTCTTTAACTGAAGACATGTATTAATTCTTTCCATAAGTCTAAAGTCTAAGTCTAAACACTTAGAAAGCTTAATTTTAGTAACAACCAAAAGTAAGCAATTATTATTCATTAGATTGGTAATTTATGTACACATTTCATAACCTCCATAAATATGGGCTCTTTGTTTGGCAAACATATATTATTATATTTAAAAACATGCATTTCCTTAATATATAGCATAAGACAATTTTATGAACTGACCAAAAACCTTTAGTTTTTCTTTATTAAGAAGCCAAAAGTAGGTAAACTTAGATTAATTTAGCAATTAATGTTTTAGCCTTTCATATTATTTTAAAATAGTCTAGATATCAATAATTTTCATTTTTTTATTTAACTTAGTACAACTCTAAGTTTTCAGTTACCAAAAGATTTTCAAAAATTGTCTTAAAGTACCCATACCTTAAAACAATCATTGCTGAAAAGTTGGACCGAAAAACCTTTATTCTTTTTACAATTGTTTATTTATTCTCAGTAATTATATTTAGATTTCTCATGAAAATTTTGTGAGAAATTAGACAAAGTCAGTTATTATCTCAAGCTATTTTCTTTTGAAAAACCCTGTAACAGAGATAACATGAACTATTTCCGTACTCTATCATCAAGTCTTAATTTTTTTTATTTTTTTCTTATGAATTATTTTCTTTCTAAATATTTAATCCATAAGGAAAGATGCTAGTTTGCCATAATAGAATGTGTATCAAGTATTTTTCAGAATCTGCTTTGTAGATGACTTGTAGTCTATTTATTTCTAATCATTATACAGTTCATTATTACTGACACTAATGAGAGAAACCCATCCTGTTAATACTGTGAGTCCAGGAGATAGCAATACCAAAAACAAATGAGCCAGGAAGCTAGAGAGCAAGTGCCTGCAGAAAGCTGAGTGAAGGACCCTAACTCTAAATATCGGCACAAACAATATTGACACACTTTTAATGTCTGTCCTGTAGATATTCTACTTAATTTTTCTGGTAGCAGCTAGAAATAATTGCATTGTTAGGAAAGTAAATAATGGCTCTTTGTTAATGAATTCAAATTCACAGTAACAGGAAATTCTAAGGGCAAGGTGCTCTGCTTGGCTCTGGGAATACCCAATTAAAAGGCCTGGCCCTGCCCCCAAGGAATTTAGTCTTTTTAAATTTTTTTTTTGATCATAATTTATATACAATATTATTTTTTCAATGTACAAACATTATTTGTACCATAAAATGATCACCCTAATAGGTCTAGTAACTATCTAATAGCATACATAAATAATACAATATTATTGACTGTATTTTCTATGCTGTACTTTTACATCTCATGGCTATTTTTATAACTGCCAATTTGATTTCTTAATCCCTTTCAAATTTCTGGCCCATTACCCCAACACTCCACCTACCTGATAACCATCAGTTTGTTTTCCATTGCTACAAAGCTTGCATAGATAGATATAGATGACAGATAGATGATGATGATGATGATGAAAGGTAGATAGATAGATAGATGATAGATAGACAAATAGACAGACAGACGGATAGATACCACATCCTCTTTTGTCCATTAATCTATTGAAAGAAACATTGCTTCCAATCTTAATTATTATAAACAATGCTGCAATAAAAATAATGTTGCATGTATCTTTTTGAATTAGTGTTTTCTGCATTCTTTAGACAAATACTCTGGAGTGGAATTTTAGATCGTAAAGTATTTCTAATTTTAATATTTCTATATTTTTCATATTTTGAAGAAACTCCATATTATTTTCCATAGTGGCTGCACCAGTTTGCAATCACCAACAGTGCACAAGGATTCCCTTTTCTCCACATCCTAGCCAACACTTGTCATTTGTTGATTTATTGATGACAGTGATTCCGATAGGTATGATATCTCACTGTAGTTTTAATTTGTATTTCTCTGATAATTAGTGAATTGATCATTTTTCATATGTCCATTGGCCATCATGTAAATCCTCACTGGAGAAAATGCTTATTCAGTTCTTCTGTCCATTTTTAAATTGAATTGTTAGTTTTTTGGTGATGAGCTGTGTGAGTTCTTTATAAATTTTACATATTAACTCCTTATTGGCTATATCATTGGTGAATATCTTCTCCCAATTGGTAGATTGTCTTTTGTTCTTTGATTGTTTCCTTTGATGTGCGAAAACTTTTTAGTTTGATATAGTTCCATTTATTTTTTTCTTTTGTTTGCCTTGCCCAAGGAGATATATCAGACAAAATAGTTCTAAGAACAATGTCAGAGAGTTTACTGCCTATGTTTTTTTTTTTTTTCCAAGAATTTTTATAGTTTCGGGTCTTATGTTTAGGTCTTTAATTCATTTTGAGTTTATTCTTATATGGTGTAAGAAGGTAGTCTAGTTTCATTTTTTTCACAGGTATCTGTCCAGTTTTCCCAACACTATTTATCCCATTGTATATTCTTTCCTCTTTGTCATTGATTAATTTGACCATGAGTCTGATCTTGTTTTTGTCCTTATGCAGGTACCATGCTCTTTTGATTACTATAGTCTTATAATATAGTTTGATATCATGTAGCACAATACTTCAACTTTGTTCTTTCTCAACATTGCTTTGGGCTCATTAGGATCTTCTGTGATTCCATATAAATTTCAGGATTATTTGTTCTAGTTCTGTGAAAAGTGTCATGGTAATTTGATAAGGATTTCATTAAATGTGTAAATTGTTTGGGGAAGTATGGACATTTTAATAATGTAATTCTTCCTATTCATAAAACATGCTATATCTTTCCACTTATTTGTTTCTTCTTCAATTTCTTTCTTTAGTGTCTTATAGTTTCCTGAGTAAAGGTCATTTACCTCCTGGTTAAATTTATTTCTAGCAGTCTTACTATTTTGATGCAACTGTAAATGGGATTATTTAATATTTTTAAAGCTATTTTACTTTTCAATTACAATTAGTATACAATGTTATATTAGTTTCAGGTGTACAAAATGGTGATTACACATATATAACTTAAGAAGCAATCTTCCTGATATATCTGACACCATACAGTGTTATTACAATATTATCAATTATGTTACTTATATTCTACTTTACATCCCCAACTATTTTATTTTATTTTATTTATTTTATTTGGTGACATGGGTTAATGAAATCCAGTAAGTTTCAGATGTATATATATATGTGTGTGTGTGTGTGTGTGTGTGTATATACGTATATATACGTATATATATATCACACACACATATATACACACATATACGCCTTACTGTTCAATACTATAATATATATACACATATATATACACATATATATACACATATACACCTTACTGTTCAATACATGCATATATGTGTGTGTGTGTATAGTATTGTGTGTTATCGTGCATAGTTAGATTTCTTTCTGTCACCACATATGTAACCCCATTTACCTGATATACCTTCATCCTCCCTGATCCTCCCCTACTGTCTGGTAACCACTAGTCTATTGTCCATGTTTAAGGGTCTCTGTTTGTTTGTCCTGTTCATTTGCTGCTTTTAGATTTATATCCTGCATATAAGTGATATCATGTGATTTTCAACTTTTTCTGTCTGGCATATTTCACTTAGCATGATTATCTCGAGGTTCATCCATGTTGTCACAAATAGCAATATTTCATTTCTTAACTATGGCTGAGTAATATTCCATTGTATATACATACCAGAGCTTCTTCA
Organism: Eonycteris spelaea; assembly: GCA_003508835.1. Lineage (NCBI taxonomy): Eukaryota > Metazoa > Chordata > Mammalia > Chiroptera > Pteropodidae > Eonycteris > Eonycteris spelaea. The sequence continues at coordinate 1,223,259 of PUFA01000320.1, read as the reverse complement.
TCCAATCATCTATCACAGGACACTTCGATTATTACCATGTCCTGGCCACCGTGAATAATGCTGTTATGAACATTGGTGTGCAAACATATTTCAGATATATGTTTTCAAGTCTTTGCAGTAAATACCCAGTAGAGAGATTACTGGATCATATGGTAGATGAATTCCTAGTTTTTTAAGAACACTTCATACTATTTTCCATAGTGGCTATACCAATTTGCAGTCCCATCAGCAGCATAATGAGAGTGCCTTTTCTCTGCATCCTCTCTAACACTTGTTATTAATTATCTTGTTGATAACAGCTAGTCTAACAGGTGGCGATGGTTATCCCACTGTGGTTTTGATTTGCACTTTACCAAATAAGTAGCAATGGAGAGCATCTTTTCATATGTTTTGGTCATTTGTAAGTCTTGAAAGAAGTGTTTGTTCACGTCCTGTGCCCATTTTCTGATTGGATTATCTTGTTTTTTGTTGTTTTTATTACTGAGTTGATGAGTTCTTTGTATATTTTGGATATTAGGTGTTTATCGAAGGCTGTATGTTTTTGGCTCCTTTGTTTGAAAATTATTGCCAATATAAACATGGATTTAATTCTGGACTCTCTATCTGTTCCACTGGTCTGTATGCAATTTTTCTGCAAATAATATATGCTGTTTTTGATTACTGTCATTTTGTAGTATAATTTGAAGTTTGGCAGAGTGATGAGTCCAGTCTCATTTTTTTTGTTTTTTGTTTTTACTCAGGATGGCTTTGGCAATTCAGGATCTTTTTGCTCTTCCATACAAATCTGATGATTTTTTGTTCTATTTCTTTAAAAAAATGCCAATGGATTTGATGAAGATTGCATTAAATCTGCACAATGCTTCAGGTTAATAAGGCCATTTAATTATGTTGATTCTTCCAATCCAAGAGATCACAGAATACTTTTCCATTCTTTGTAACTTCTTCAATTTTTTAACAGGGTTTATTAGTTTTCATTAGATAAGTCCCTTCACATGTTTTGTTAGATTTATTCCTAACTTTTATTCTTTTTGTTGCAATTGCAAAATAAATTATTTTTTTCCACTTCTTTTTCTGACACTTCATTATTAGAGTATAGGAACACGATGGAATTTTGAATGTTGATTTTGTATCCAGAGATTTTACTGTATTTACTTATTGTTTCTAGTGGTGTTCTTGTGGAGTCTTCACAGTTTCCTATAAGAGAATCATATCATCCACAATAGTGACCAGTTTGACTTCTTCGTTTCCTTTTGGATGCATTTTAAATCTTTTCTTTTGCCTGAGTTGCAGTCACTAGGACTTCCAATGTTATATTGAATAAGAGTGGCAATAGTGGACAGCCTTGTCTTGTTCCTGATCTTAGAGGGAAGGTTGTTTAGTTTTTTACCATTAAGTAAATGTTCGCTGAGGTTTCCATAGATGACTTTTATTATGTTAGAGTAGTTAAACTTCTATACTGATTTAGTAAGTGTTTTGATCATAAATGAGTGCTTTATCATGTTAGGCTTTTTTGAAATCTATTGATATGGAATCATATGAATCTTATTTTTTAATTTGTTTATGTGGTATATCACATTAATTGATTTGCATACGTTGAACCATCCCTGTGACTCTGGGATGAAGCCCACTTGATCGTGGTGTGTTGTCTTTTTTAATATGTTGCGTATTTGGTTAGCTAGTATCTTATTTGGGATTTTTGCATCTGTGTTCATGAGAGATATAGGTCTGTAGTTTGTTTGTTTTTTTTTTTTTGAGTGTGTTATCTTTACCAGTTTTGTATCAGGGTAATATTGGCCTCACAAAATGATTGGGAAGTATTGCTTCCTCTTCAGATTTTTTAGAAGAGTTTGAGGAGAATAGGTATTAAATCTTTGAATGTTTGGTAGAATTTCACTGGTGAAGCCATCTGGTCCTGGACTTTTACTTTTTGGTAGGTTTTTGATGATTGTTTCAATTTCCATACTGCGATCAGTCTATTTAGATTTTCCAGTTCTTGATTCAGTCTAGGAAGGTTGTATTTTCTAAGTACTGGTCCATTTCTTCTAGGTTATTAAATTTGTGTTATATAACTTTTTCATAGTATTCTTGTATGATCCTTTGTATTTCTGTGTATCTGTAATTTCCCTCTTTCATCCTGATTTTGTTTATTTGTGTCCTTTCTCTTTTTTCTTTAGTGAGTCTAGCCAGGGGTTTGTCAATTTTATTAACCTTCTCAAAAAACCAGCTTTGTTGCATTTATTTTTTCTATTGTTTTTTGTTTTTCAATTTCATTTATTTCTGCTCTAATTTTGATATTTCTTTCCTTCTGCTGACTTTAGGCTTCATTTGTTCTTCCTTTTCTAGTTTTTTAAGATGAAGATTAGGTTGTTTATTTGGGCTCATTCTTGTTTTTGGAGAGGGCCTGTAATGATATGAACTTTCCTCTTATGACCACTTTTGTGTCCCCAAAGTTTTGATATGTTGTACTATCATTACCATTTGTTTCTATGTATTTCTTCTTTGTCTCTCTTTTTATTTCTTCTCTGACCCAGTTATTCTTCAGTAGCATGTTATTTAATCTCCATGTATTTGTGGTTTTTCTGCTTTCATTTTATAGTTGATCTCTAGCCCAAAGCATTGATCAGAGAATATGATTGGTATGGTTACAACCCTGTTATATTTGTTGAGGCTTTCTCTGTGTTCCAGTATGTGGTCGATCCTTAAGAACATTCCATGTGCACTAGAGAAGATGTATAAGCAGCTCTTTTGGGATGGAAGGCTCTCAATGTCAATATGTCCAGTTGGTCTAATGTGTCTTTTAAGAATGTTATTTCCTTATTAATATTCTGTTTGGATGATCTGTCCATATCTAACAATGGGGTATTTAGGTACCCTACTACAATAGTGTTTTGCTCTGTTTCTCCCTTTAGTTCTATTAGTAATGCTTTATATATTTGGGGACTCTCTGATTGGGACATAGAAATTAATAAGTGTTATGTCTTCTTGGTTCATGATTTACTTTGTTATCATGAAGTGTCCCTCAGTATTTTTTTACCTTTTTTATTTTGAAGTCTCTTTGTCTGATATCAGTACTGCTACCACTACTTTCTCTGAATGCCATTTGCTTGAAATATCATTTTTCACCCTTTCCCTTTGAGTCTATATTTGTATTTGGCACTGAGATGTGTCTCTGGAGGCAGCGTGTGGTTTGTTTTGTTTTCTGATCCAATCTGAAACTCTGTGCCCTTTTATTGGTGTATTTAGTCCTTTTACATTTATGGTTATTATTGGAATATGAGGTTTTCCTATAACCATTTTATGTTTTGCTTTCTGGTAGTTCAGTGTTTCCATTGCTTCCTTGTCCTTGTGTTTTGTTTTGTTTTGTTTTCATTTGGTTTTGTCAGTTTTCCCAATGTTGCTTCTAGTTTTATGTTTCTGAATCTATTCCCCTTTGTGAATTTGGATCTTTGAATCCTCTCCTTTCAGCCATGTTTTCATTTTGTCCTTACGTGTGCTGAAATGTTCATTACTATTTTGCAATAGCAAATCTCTTCTTATTGTTTAAGCTTATAATGTCCTGCTAGTCGCCTTACTCATAATTATGTTTTCTTGTCATTTTATTTAAAGTGCATTGTTCCCTTTAAGTATTTCCTGTAATGCAGTCCTCATTGTGGAGGATTCCCTCAATTTTTGTATGTCTTGAAAGGTCTTTATTTCTCCTTCATATCTAAAGGAGGGCTTTGCTGGATACATTTTTCTTGGCTGGTAATTCCTTTCATTTAATAGTTTGAATATTTGATTCCACTCCTTTCTTGCTTTAAGGTTTGTGATGAGAAGTGTGACAATAATCTGTTGAATTTTCCTTTATAAGTTACCATCTTCTTTTCCCTGACTGCCCTGAGAATTCTTCTTTTGTCATTGATTTTTGATAATTTTAATATAAGTGTCTAGGAGAAGGTTTTTTTTGTTTTTTGTTTTGTTTTTTGTTTTGTTTTTGTTTTTTTTGTTTTTGTTTTGTTGTTTTGTTTTATTTTGTTTTGAGATAACCGGGTGTTCTGCTGACTTCTTGAATTCCAAGTTCTAGTTTATTCCTTAGATTTGGTGAATTCTCATCAACTATTTGTCTGAAAATGCTTTCTAATCCCTGCTCATTCTTTGGCATCTCTCTTCTTCCTTCTAATTTATTTCTAGATTTCTGATCCTTTCCTCCACTTGGTCAACTATTTCCCAAGTTTGCTATTTCATTTTTCATCTCTTTTAGTGTGTTCTTCATCTCCAGCAGTTCTATTTGGTACTTTTTCAGGTTTCAATCTCCTTGCTAAAGAACTAATTCTACTCATCTAGTTGTTTTTTCAATTCCTGGAATTGTTGATGTTAATTATCTTGGATTTCATTGAGTTTTTTCAGAAGTATCATCCTGAATTCTCTGTCATTTAAGTCACATATTTTATGTCCTTAAGCCTATTTTCTGGAAATTTTGCTCTTTCTTCCTGAGCTGCCTTGTCACCTTGGTTGTTCATGGTGTATAATGGACTATTTCTCCACCTGAGCATTAATGGAAGTGCATTCTGCTTTTTTCCAGAAAGAAAATTTATTATATAAAGGTCTCTCTTTAGCCTGTTGCCAAGAAGATATTTTTCTTTTGGCTTCCATTAGATGGTATCTAATTCTCTTGGATCCCTGCTTTATATAAGGTCTTAATAATGTCTTTTCTTGTTTTTATAAATATTCAATCATGCTCGCTACCCTCAGTCTCAATCCCTGGTATTGTAAGCAATAGTTTCAGTCATGTTTGCTCATAATCCCTTGGGGCTCTGCAGAGTTCAGTCTTAGAAGAATTGGAATGATGTGTCCTCCATGTTGGGGGGGGAAGGCACCTCGGCCTTGTATTTTTCAGCAGTGCTGGTAATAATCATCTATTGCTTCTCTGTCATCCTCGCTTCTCTACTTTCTGCCCTGTTCCCTGTGCATTTCCACTGCATGGAACTAACAGCTCTCTCAGACAGAACTGTTCAGGAAAAGGCTGTTCAGAGGCAGCTCCTTTTTTTCTCCCAGTCTATCTCTCTACTCCCATGGTTCTGACCTGTGGTAGCTCTTATTTGCAGATCCCTAGCTCAGACATGCTTGTGTGCAGTTTGGGTGTTTTTCATTGAGTTTTAGATGTTCGGCTTATTGTTATTTCAAGGGGAGAGATCTGGGACACCTCTCACTCCACCACTCCCGTAAATGGGATTTACAAAAAAAAAAAATTTCTGCCTGATAATTTGTTATTAGTGTATAAAAATGCAGCTGATTTCTGTGTATTAATTTTGTATCTTGCTTCTTTACTAAATTCACATATCACTTCTAACAGGTTTTTTTTTTTTTTGGTAGAATCTTTGGGGTTTCCAAATATAGTATTATATCATTTACAAATAATGAGTATTTTACACCTTTCCTTCCAATTTGAATAATTTTTATTTCTTTTTCTAGTCTGATTTTGTGGCTAGGACTTCCAATAGTGTATTAAATAAAATGGTGAAAATGGACATCTTGTCTTGTTTTGATCTTAAAGAAGAAGCTTTTGTCTTTTCATCATTGTGTATAATGTTAGCTTTGATTTTCTCATATATGGCCTTTATAATTATGATATTACTTGTGGGGTTGTCATATATGGCCTTTATTATGTTGAGGAATGTTCCCTCTATCCTCACTTTGCTGAGACTTTTCATCAAAACAAATGTTGGATTTCGTCAATTTGTTTCTGTACTTTTGACATAATATGATTTTTATTCGTTATT